>JAMXDD010000001.1:27368025-27479447 GCA_024733475.1 Syzygium grande
CAAATTGATGGAATAGCTAGATGAATAACAGGAGTGGCTTTTGCTGTCAAACGACCAGAACAACAACAAAATCCATAATTCAATTAAGAAACGTAATTCTAGATCATATTTTCAGACAGAGAACAAAATTAGCCTCAACAAGCCTTGAAAATTTTCTATACCGTGGTCCTTTTGCTATGTTCGGGAGCATAGGAGTAAAAGAATTTGGAGAGAAAATGCCAGAAATTCAAAAATTTCACTCCATTTGCCTCTCACAAAAATTTCAAAATCTCACTCACTTCCCAAACTCATTTTCATTCCCTTCTTTTTTCTCCTTTTTCCAAACAGAGGCTGTTCACTTGATCAGAACTAATAAATTGACAATTTCATTGATGTAGAGACTTCTTTTACTGTCCAATTGATCAGTTTAACAATCAGGGGTTGCCCCAGTGGCCACCCTTCCCACATAGGAAGGGGAAAATGAGAAGTTCGAATCTCTACCTTCTCGGGAGACTGGGGTGGAGACGTTTATATTTCTGTACTTATAGAAAGTACTCGTTTTGTAGTAAAACAATTTGTACCCGCATAAGACATAAGCTGTGTTCTCCTATGGTAAAAGGTACTTATATTTGAAACATATCTCATACATCATGTAAGAAGCAAGTTGCCATTTATCACTCTTGGATGAAACATTTGATGATATCACATCATATTCGAACAAATAAGTACATTGTTCTTTTGATTTCTCTAATACAAATAGGAACGTGTTTAATGACAAAACTGCTTTACAAAGTTTTTAAATTTACATTGTCCTAATTAAATACACATGTTTTTCTCAGTTATAGAAGAGATGGGAGAAAGTCTGGATAACATTATTTTTAGATCCCATTACTATAATCTTGATTCTCTGACATACTTTTTAGAGAAGTGGCAATATATTTCCGTCCTAGTCAATTATTTTTTTTTGGGTATTTTTGTCACACCTAGATAATAATGATCGGTTCCCGGTTTAGTCCGGTTTCACCCAGGAACTAAGAACCAGACAAGGAGGACTAGTGCCCGATTTTTGGAACCAAGGATCGAACCGCCTGGTCCTGGGACTGGCTACTTCACAATTTTTTTCAATTTTTTCCAACTCCACTGTGAAAACCGTGGGGAAGATGAATAGTGCAAGAGCAAAATAAAAAAATTATTAAATTCGAGACTTGCATTCTAAAAATGCAACATTCCAAGTACCTCAAAACCTCCTTTGGGCTAAAGTCCTTTGGAGAGCTTTGGAAATGCAATTGCATTGCTCCAAAGCTCTCCAAAAATCTTGCCAAAAGCCGTTTACATAAGGGCCTTTAAGGCCCCAAAGGCTTTGGCGAAGCCGAACTGAACACACCCTTAGCACTAGTACTATAATATGTTGCAATATTTTCCTGAAAAACAGGTGATGCATATGAACTTGCATCTATGTAAAAAACCAACAACAAAAGAATGACTATGTGCTTTCCGCTAATCTTCACAGCTCTACTACATAATCCAAGCCTCAGTTACTTCGTTGTGTCTTCGGTCTGCCGAGTCAGCGAAGAGTGTGACTTAGATTTGGAAGAAGGTGCTTCTAAGATGACTAATTCGTCTTGAGCTACAGATTTTAAAATACAAGGGCTTGAAAAGCTTTAACCAACAGATACTTTTTTGCAGGACAAAGTCAGGATGAGCAAGGAGCAGCTGGACTATGCGAAGACCATAGTCGACCCGAATCCAAATTTGGATCAAAATGGTCAGTCTCTTGGATATATACAATCCCCTCGGTGGTTTCAACAAGTTTTTAGTTGTGTCGTATAATTTGAATGTAATTTCACAAATGACAACTGGGATTTGATCACGAAGCTAGTTGACTTTGTGGACAATTATATGAAGCAAATGGAGATCCAGTTGGAAATTAGGCCTCTTGATCCAATTAACTTATCTCGTTCATCCAGATGGTGCGAACCCATATCCCATAGTTTGTGATCGGACTTCTCAATAGTGAATCTACCGAAAGCAGGGTGGCACAATCCCTAATCAAGGGAGTGGTTATGTCCAATATGTCCCCCAGTAACTCCTGACAATGTACGGTGTCCAGGAATGGCCAGGAGCGGGTCGAGTCCTCATCGCCCGCAGAGCAACAACTACTGCTGCCAGTTTTATCTATCTACTCGGCAATTCATCCGGTGACTTCATGGTTGCCATGATGCCGGGCCTTGCGCGGATGGAGCTAGTGGAGAAAATAATTCTTGCAGATCATTTTGTGATGATCTGCAAATTCATAAGAGGCATCTAGCTGGTGCTCGGCGAAGTCTGCTCTTGTGTGCATACGCGTTTGTGTGCATTGTAAAAAACAGAGTGACAATAGAAGAGAAAACTCCACCCTGCCTCTCCTAGTCAATGCGAGGTGAAGAAACCTCTGATTTTGTCAGAGGCACGGTTAAAATTGTATCCTTCTATGATCCTCATGCTGCAATATGCATACAGTTTCTTGTTTCTTGCAATGTGGGTGGGTGGTGGAGAAGAGGGCATGTTGGGACTACTTTCTTCCCTTTATTTTTCCGATCTTCTGTTTCTGATGAATAAATCAGTTGCATAAGGATGAAATCAACATAAAAATGACTTGTAATGAGTTTATTATTGACAATTGTCCTGGAAAATTTTCAAGCGAGATAAATTGCCGAAGAATGTTCATCGAGCCAATTTAAAAAAAAAATTAGGAGTTAAGAATTTTAGTTTGTACTATGTAAAAGTTTTGTCGAATCCAAAGATAAAACGAAGAGATTATCTGTTGACTTCATGGTGGATTCTACTTATGTGAATTGAAAGAGACTATTGGCTTATTCCTCCAAGCAAGATATTTCCACATTTCTCTTAGTTTCCTCGTTTAAAATTATAGCTGTACATTTCAGAAAGAGATAAGACACTGATTTATTGTGGTACCTCTTCCCAATTCAAAAACCACATGAAAAGATAAGAACCACTTTGAAAGGTTGTTAAGATTCTCTTTTTGAAAAGATCATCCAAACAAAATCCATCACACATCATTTAACTCCCGAAATCCTCTTTAATGATAACAATAGTAATTGTAATAATATAGTGCGTATAGTCAGACGGTGTAACGAGTAAGGGTAGATTTTTCTTGTAAAAGAGAGAGTGCAGTGACCATCTCACTAATCTACATGCATCGTTAGATCTGCCATGTCATTCGAGAATGCTTATGAAGGAGCCCATCGCGGGCCGCAAGGATCGGTACGCCGAGGGTACCAAAGAAAACCGGGCCTTACGCACGGGTTGTTGCCAGTGTCAATCCAGATGGTATGTTGACGCCTGATTTTGAACCGACAATTTAAGGCCCTCTTGTTTTAGCGAGCATAAGAATAAAGTAGTGTGATAATGATAAATGAAAAAAGGGAATCCAAATCTATCTCCCTGGCCCCCGCTTTCTCTGCCGAGTCTCCTCTAACGAAATCTGGATAGGATACATCCATTCGTTTTGAGAACAGAGGTTTTCTCTCTCTCCCGTTAAGCGAACTCCGGATGATGGGGATATATTTACACATCCGCTTCAGGGAGGCCAGAGCAGAGCACAGAGGCAGAGGGAAATACTCTCCAGAGGTGATTTCTCTTCATCCGATGGGCAATTCCCGGCGTCCTTAGCTCGTCTCTCCTAGTGGTTGCTGCCACCGCCGACGGCCTCATCATCATCGTCGCGCCGCCACTCCTCTTCTGCACGTCTCTGTTTTTCCCGGACAACTTAACTCTCATCATCGATATTTGTTTGATTCACATCCTAGAAAGCTCTCACTGGGTTTGATTGATTTTCGCAGACCTCGCCGAGGCATTCGACCGAGAAGCCTTTGCAAAAAGTTTTGAAGACCCGTCAGGCTCACAAGAAGCTTCGCCCTCCATTGAGAAAGTGGGTTTCGTGGTGGCTGTCGGAGGCCAAGACGTTCTGGTGCTCGAATTGGCGGCTGACCTTCGGGACCGGCACGAGCTCTCGCAGCGGCGATGTCATCCATGCCGGCACATGTTAGGCTCCCGATTCTCTTGAGGTCGGGTAATTTCTTCTCTCTAACTGGCGGTTTTTGATTGCTGAAGTTACAACTGCTCATCAGTGAGACCAAGTGATATGCTAGGCCGAGAGTGTGATCTTTAGTCGGAGGGTAAATAGTCTCATTGTATCATTAGTAATGATATGACGCAAGAAATTGTATATGATGGAAAGGTTGTTCAATTGTCAGTCATATGCTCTGTGAAATTCCGAGCGGAGATATGAAATGCGTGCGATTTTGCAGGCGACTGATGCCTCCAACTTTTGTCCCTGGTTTTGGAGCGCCATTGTTGAAGAGTTCAAACAGTGGCCACGGTTGACTCCTCGCAGATTCTTAAGCCTTCTAGATCGCCTCGGGTACTGTTTTATTCATAGCCGATTGGTCGTTGCTGCAGGTAATCACCTAATCTTCTGTTGTAGACGTATGAGAACGGAAACAGAGGCCGATAATCTAATTCTTGCTAGCTTGAAAATCGTACATGTCGGAACTTACACCCGCGATTGCGACTTGTCCGTGATGGTTTCATGTTGAACCGGTTTTGATTTCCACTAATTCATGATCGTGTTGTTCTCTGACTTGATGCTAACCAATTCTTCGCTGAAATTACTAATGAACATAACCTCAGATACAACCGAAATCACCTCGTCTGTTTGATTGATTCACCGTGCTTCTTGCATAAGCTAGATGAATTCGTTTGTTAATCATTTCGAGAATTTCAATTTTAATATGCCTCACATGTTTGCACATGTTAAGCTTGGTTCTCTAGAATTATTCTGATAATGTCGATATGCTTGATTCGGGAAAGCTTGATGATTATCGATGCAGAATTCAATGGGCACATACTGGAATGAAGAAAAATATCAATCTCGTGTGAGAGTTGATGAGATATCTCCCGCGTATATGTTCATCTTAACATTTTGGATCACAGATTGTCTTTGCTGAATGCGTCTTCTCCGTGAAGTGTCAATCGGGGAATGCTTTTTCAGGATATGCAAATGCATGCGCCCTCTGTCTACGTTTGTTCTGGGTGCACATGTCTATTCTTCGTATTTTCATGGCACTTATTTCCAAATACATAGGTTCTATGATGCGAATATATGAGTTTCCTGAACTTTGAGAGTGAAAAGTGTTTCTGGGTAAAAAGGAATAGGAAGAGAAGATTCGTATGTTTAGGGATTAATCGAATTTCATATGGTTTAGGCTGTCATCCTTTTCTAGGTTTTTTACGGTAATTTGATCTCTACATAGCTCTTCTTGAGATTAAAAAATAAATAAATAAAAAGAGATAGAAATAATAAGAACAAAGCAATACATTAATAATGGAATTAAAAAAAAATCATTAGCATTTATGTTAGATCTACTTCCAGGGAATAGTTCATCTAAATATCATGTGGGAAGATCTTTCAATAGGAGATTTCTGTTTGTCAAAATTAAACTCCGATTTCAATCTTAGGGACTTAGATCCCGGGGCTCATGTCCCGGAGTATAATAATGAGGCAGTGTAATACTCTTTCCCTGACTTTTATTAGGTGAAGCTCATGGCGGAGTTCATGATGAGGTCACGACATATACTTTACCTGACATTGCATCAAGTTATTTTATGCACTTTATTTTCTTCTTTCCTTTTATAACCGCCTTTGATTTGTTGGTTTCGATTCTTTTATGCTGTTTCCTTTTATTGTGATTCAATTATGTCATTTTGCTTAGGGGTCACACGTGAAGACCATAGTACAGATAAAACTATTGCATGGACAGTTAGCCAGAGAAGAACATTTGGGGCTCATAATTGGATAAAAGGCGCGCGCATGTGAAACTTAATTGATAATCAGTGACACTAGTTCTAACAAAGCCATGTCGTAACAAGTACGCATTTGCCTGTGCCTTTATAACCTCCATTTTGCTTGGTTGTAGTCAGCCCCCACCCCTTCCCCCTTCTCTCTCTCTCTCAACAAACCAAAAACCCAAAAACCCATTCCTTTGAGAAAGTCAAGCCAAATGCACTTAAAAGCACATATATCTGTGTGAATCATTTTTCCATATAATGAATCAATCCTTTGCAACTTAGTTCCATTGCAAATTAGATTATATCTTAGTTATTGCATTTTTTAACTAGTTTTATTACTGATAAAATGATAGATCCATCACCAATGGTCATCTTTTTATTGTATAGGAAGAAAAAAGGAGTACTTATTTTCGGATAACATCATCAACGTTTTTCTCTTTTTATTTAGCCAAGCAAGTTAATTTCGGATAAAATCTATGGCACTTATTATGTCTCATCATTCTTATCTTATAATTATGTAAGTTAAAATATAAATTCAAAGAAAGAAGGAAAATAGGGCACATAATATTTTTTTTTTCAAATTCTTGTATATGGTTAGGATTTATGTGGGAATAATGTGATGATAAATAATTTTTTTTTTTTGTTTTCCTATAATTTGGGTAGACATAGGAGTGATGATTGGGGCAATGGTATACATAATTAAGGACTTGAAGATAGCCAACGTGTAGGCTGAGAGTCCTAACGCAATGCTCAACATGTTCTCATTCTTCAGGTTGGCAATAGCATGGCAGACCTTTAACTGCATCGGCCATCACTACATGATCATGTTGGTAGGGGCCATCTTTTCAACGAGTCCCTCTGCATGGGCTTCATCCCAAACTATGCCTCCTTTCTATTGGGTCATTTCGCTTGTGTCAGTGTCGGCAACAGCCTCATAATCACTGTTTACATCGACGAGGTCTTCCCAACCTTCTCCCGCAGCTTCCTCGCCTCCTTCCTTGGGGTACTCACTCATTTTCTTTTCTTTTGTTCTAATTTCGTAGCACCTTTTTCATTTTTTATTCGTCATCAATTTTTGTCTTTTTCATGTAGAAGATGCATTATTCTTGTTATGTGATAACTTAAAGTTTGAAGGGTGATTCTTTTTTAATACGTCATAGTAGATTTCTCATTTTGAAAATATGTTTGGCAGCAAATTTTTTAAATGAGAAATATACTATGAAGTATAAAAAAGTAATCACTTTTCTAACTTTAAATTTTTCCATTAACAAGAAGAATGCATGTTCAACATGAAAAAGATAAAAACTGTTTACAAATAAAAAAACATGAAAAAGATGCTACAAAATTAGGGAAAAAATTTTAAAAAAATAAGTGAGTACCTCCGTAAGGAGGTGAGGAAGCCACGAGGAGGAGAAGGTAGGGAAGACATCGACTATGTAGACACCCATCATGAGTCGGAGCCAACGCCGACATTGGTGAAGCAATCCAACAAGAAGGAGGCATAATGGGGGGGCGAGCCCAAGAGGAGGGACCCGATGAAGAAGATGGCCCCCACCAACGATCATGTAGCGACGGCCATCCAGTTGGAGGTCCGCCTCGCCGTTGCCGACCCAAGGAGCAAGAACACGATGAGCATTTCCATTAAGACTTAACTTGCACATTAGATATCTTCGGGTTTCTCTTTATGTATTCCACCACCCCGTCCATCGCCCCTTATGTCTACCCAAACTCAAAAAAAGAAAAAGAAAAAGAAAATCTTATTTATCATCACAATGTTCTCACATAAATCGTAACCTTATACAAAAATTGGAAAAATAAAAAGCCCTATTTTCCACCCTTTCTGTTTGAATTTATTTTCCCAATTTATATGATTATAAGATAAGAATATGATTAAAAATAATAAGTGCTACGGACTTTATCCAAAATCAACTTGCTTGGCTAAAAAAAAAGAGAACAAATTTGATGATGTTATTCGAAAATAAGTTTTCTCTTTTTTTTCATTTCTAATACATCAAAAAATGACCTTTGGTGATAAATCTATCATTTTTATTGGTGATAAATTTGATAGAAAGAAGTGTAATGATTATGATATAACCTTTTTTTTTTGCAATAGATTTAAGTTGCAAAAGATTAATTCATGATATGGAAAATTGATTTGCAGAGATATTTGTACTTTAAGGGGCATTTGTTTCGGTTTTCCTAAGGGACTTGGGGTTTTACGGTCTCTTGTGAAAAAATTAGGATATTTGGTAAATTTGACAAAATCGAAAGCCCAGGACCCCTTTGGCTTTCGGCATTTTCAAAAGGCAACTTCCATGGTTAATGAATTTTTGTCCTTCCGAAATTGCCCACACGATTTTTTTTTCAAATTTCGATCTTGCGCTAGCTCGGGCACTATTTATCTTCTCCAACTATTGAAGTATGAAGGGTAAAGTGGTGTTTAGGACCTTAAGGGCTTATTTTGATGTATATATATTAAACTTTACTGAATAATACAATTAATTATACCTCTCACATGATCTCTATGCTTTCATCGGAATAAAAATTGTGTTCATGCAATTATGTAAAATTTCACATAGAGCTTGTTATTTTGTGGTGTTTTTTACCTTCTGATTCATTATTGTTATCCAATAGGCTTGAGTGTCATGTAGACCCTGCACATTCTACAGAACAGGATTAACTTTCTCTACCGCATTCTGATCCAACTCCCCATTAGTTTTTTGTTATATATAATTTTTTTCATCACAATTTCTACATAATTATCCGCCGCATTTCGCAGGCCATCATGCTACTGTACCCATATAGAATAAGCTATTAAAATTTAAACCAAGGAGAAAATGTTTGAAATTATTATAGTGGAGGAGAATCTGAAGTGTTATTTTCCCTTTAGCTAAGTAATTTCCTTTTTTCAATCTTAATTAAGTAATTTCAGGACAATCTTCTGGGCATTCTAAAATAAGAAAACCAACACACTTCAATCAATAAGAATCCTCGTCAAATCATGGGGGCTTTAGCTTAGAGTTAATAAAAATTTTCAACTTAACTAAAATGCTTGACAATGAAATCAAAGTACACTTGATTTTTAGCTTAGATTTAATTAATTTGAAAATAACAATTAGAGTTAAGAGGAATGCAAAACATTAATTATCTATAGAGTTGATTTAGTATATTATCGAAAAAATAAAGTTGAAACAAAAAGAAGATATGAGAATGAGTGATACGAAAGGTTCATAATGAAGAAATATGACTATTATTAAAAAAAAAAAAAGAATTAGTTTAATTAAGTAGCTTAGTTAAAAAAATGAAGGCAAAAAGTAACTACTATAGAAACTAAAACTAAACAAAAAAAATTTATTAAATGAAGGAAAACAAATTAGGACAGATTACCGATATCTCAAAATAAATGTTAAACATAATAAATTGCTTGACGACGAAGTGAAAGTACACTTTCAGCTTAAAGTTAATATTCAAATAGTAATTAGTCTTCACGAGGCGTTCGTTTTTATTCTTAAGTTGAAAGAAATCAGTTTTTTTTTTGTGGTAAAAGATATTAATTAGGTATGCTCTCATAAATTACAGCAACAACACAAATCAGAAAAATGAGGTGAGATCTTTCAATGTTGATACTTTATAATTGATATTAAAAATTTGAAATTTTCTACAATTGTCACCGAAGAAGATCGTGCATCAAATCCATATATTGCCGGTGGATAAAAGATTAACCCAATAAATTATTATCACTTGCTAAGCACAATCAAGAAGAAATATTTCAAATTTTCAACATATTAACTACACAAATTGTTGCTTATCAAGTGTCAATTCGCCATCAAAATCTTCGTTGTTATGAACTCAATAATTTTGTTCTTGAATCTAGCCCAGAAAAGGGAAAACAAAAAACACGGATTCTTGAAAACACAATAGCGTTAGTGGACTGATTTAGACCCCAACTTTTCCTACAAGACTTCACAAGAAGGAAATTTACAGATGGAAGATCAAAACTCAGATAAATAGAGCGAATACAATTCCTCTCACTGATGACATGATCACATTCACAAAATCTTGAAACAAAGGCACTCATCACCTGGGAAAAGTATCAAAAAAGTCCTAAACATTTTGTATTCGTGCCAATTTAGTTTTAAACATATTTTTGGTGTCAATTCAGTCATAAACATTCTAACATAGTGCTAATTCAGTCATTCTGGCTAATTTTGATCGGATTTTGCTGACATGGATGCCGGTCGACCTATATGACACCATTGGCGTTGACGTGGATAATTTTTAAAAGTATATTAATATTTTTTCAATTTTTAATTATTTTTTTCTGATTTTTTTCTTTCTTTCTCCCTCCCCTTTTGCCGGTGATCGGCCACAGGTGATGGCCGGCCACCAACCATGGCCAAGCAGGCTGCCCTCGCCTAGGCAAGGGTCGCCTTCGCCCATCCAAGCGAGGCCCAATGAGGCCTAGGTGAGCCCCGGCTAGGCTGGGCGAGCCTTAGCGAGGGCTCCACATGCCAAATCTAGCGAGGTTGCCATGGCCTGGGCGAGGGTCGGCCCCATTAGATCTGGCAAGGGGAGCCTCGCCGGGGCTTGCCCAGCCTAGCCAGGGCTCGTCCTCACGAGGGCGAGTGTCGGCCTCGCTGGGCATTGCCCTTGGCGTGAGCAATGCCCAGTGGGGCCGACCCTCGCTAGGGCTCACCCACCCTCACCCAAGCGACTGTCGGCTGGCCTCATTCGGGTGAGGCCAAGCGGCCGATCAAAGGTAGAAGAAGAAGAAAAGAAAAAAGAAAAGAAGGAAAAAAATCAGAAGGAATATTTAAAAATCGAAAAAATATTAAAATATTATTAAAAATTATCCACGTTAGCACCGGTGATGCCACGTAAGCCGACTGGTGTCTACGTCAATAAAATCCAACCAAAATTAGCTGGAAGGACTAAATTGGCATAAAGACAAAATGTTTATGATGGAATTGACACAAAAAAAATATTAATAACTAAATTGGCACCAATGTAAGGTTTAAAACTTTTCTAATACTTTTTCCCTCATCACCCTCATGTATTTCTTGACAATTTTCATGAAGAAACTACTAATAACTCGTGCCGTTTTCTTGCTTCATCTAGGTGGGATTTGGATTATGTGGAGAAAGAGAAGGGAAGTGCTGCGGCGGCAGCAATGGAGGATATGCCAGTGGTGGCATCAATGGAGGATATCCTGGCGCTGGTGCCGGCATGGAAATGCCACTGGCTGCGGTGAGCTCCTGTGCCGCGAGGACCCGGCCTTCTTCTTGGCCCCTTTGCTTCCCCATTTAGTAGCATGCGAAGCACAGGATGATGAAGACCGCGAAGAGGGTCTGTATCACGACGACAAAGAAGATCGGCATTGGTTGCGACACGAACATGGAGTGCCTCATCTTTTTCGGGCTTCTCTCTCCTTTGGTCCTCTTCGTCAAGAATTTCTCCGAATCGAATCGAGAGTCAATGGACAATCGCGATGCGTCATGGATTGTTTCTTAAGGGAATTGTTGTGACAGGAAGTCAACCATTTGAGAAGGTCCACGGAAAGCACTTGGGGAATTAAGATTGAGCGAAGCAAAGCAAACTTCTGCCCAGCTTCTAGCCAGAACCGTGTGCACTTTCGTCCGTTGGAAACAAGAGACTAATGGGCGAGCGTGGTCTTTCAGTTCTATACATATACACACACACACCTCCCAACAAACCCACAAGGAGAGACAAGGGAAAGCAAGTTGGAGAACCATCTTCTGAAAAGAAACCCTCGGGGTTAACCAATATCCGAACCTGGCTTCAAGCTGCTCAACAGCCATTGAATATTTCTTCTAACCCAAATAAAAAGGAACCCATTCCTCTCACAGGAAATTCCTCTAATTCTATATCCCAATTGAATATAACCAAGGAAGAAGCTCTGCAGCTTCTCCAACAGGCTTTCAGTGAACATCCACCACTTTCCATGGTAAAGGTAAGCCCTGATCCTTCTCCCATCCAGAAGGCAAAGGGAAAAATGAATTCTAGTTAGGTGGTTATTCAGTCTACCCAGGAAACCCTCCAAAATTAAAATTCTTCCATAAAACAATATTTCAAAACATCTGTAATGTTGAAAATGGCTTTTATGATGAAAACCCTTATGTTTTTGCCAAAAATATATTTTCTAAAAAATTATTTTATACACCTCATGATATTTACAAAACATCTAAATTTTATGAAAAGATTCTGGAAGAAACAAAGTCTGTTACTTTCAAACATTTTTCTGACAAAGGTCATGTCCGTGATTCACAGGGTCATTTACCCTTCCCAATGGAAACCCAATCCATTAACCTTGAATAAATTCAATGTCAAAATGGCTAATACCCTTCCATACAAATCCTCCTTTTCATATTTTGACTACCAACAAGCTTGGTGGACACCTTCCGGAGAAAAAATGCCAATAACTCTCATACCTGGGTATTCTTTTTTGAAGATTTTGATATCATATATGACAACAGCTACCTCCGCTATATTTCCATGGGTGTTTGTTAATACGAGCGATCAATTTTGAGGTGGTAAATCCCAGACCAAAAACCTAGAACCTGTTAGTCTTATTTCATTATAGAATATCGCATTTCCTTTTGGTCTAATATAATATTCGCTCATAATTTCTTATAGTTTATGGTTGTTTGTATAATTTCTATATTTAACTCTAATATATATTTTTAAATTATTTCAAGCAAGCACGGGCTACCGGTCATAGCTTCTCACGCCATTAAGAATGAGAGACACACATGGAAAATATGTTCTCAATCAACACTGATTCCAAAAATAACATGAAATTTACAAAGCTAAAAAAAATCAACTATGTCATTCTTTGCAAAGAGACTATCAATATTTGTGAAATTTTTTTAAAAAAGTTACTTAGGTAGAAAATATCAGCGATATCACTCTCTGTGAAGAGACTATTAATATTTGTGAAAATTTAACAAATTTAGCACTTGATATCGGAAATATGTCTAGAATTTTAACAAATATATCACCTCATATTGATAATTTCAAGGCAAGTACAAAAATTGACACATTACCGGTTTGGAACGTTTCGTGGGACCAAAATTACTTATATATTAAAAAAAATCGAAATTGTTTGTGAGATCAAAAATAATTTAAAATAAATAAAATGTTAGGAGTAAAATCATATATCGTTTGAAAAAGGATGTCCGAGGAATAAACGGAAGTGCATTGGAAAGGGCCATGACAGGTGATATAAAACCAGTAATTTCATTTAAAACCAATGACTTCATTTAAAATTATGCATCTTTCTGCTTGGGTCAACGACACGGCTAGTAATGTACTAGCCAAGATGCGCCTATCGCTAGTTGAAAAATATTCCCAAACACCCTTTTCGTACCGGCTTTAAGCCCTGGCCATTCTCCAGTGGGGCTCTCTACGTGTAAAATCCGACAACTTAGTTCGAAGCTTTCAAGTTGATCTATTTATTTTAAAATAATTTTATCTCACAAGTTTTTTTAAAATGAAATTAATTTCCTTATCGTGAGAAGTCCCAAATCGGTAATAAGTCAATTTTTGTACTTGTCTTGAAAATAATGATATGAGGTGATAAATTTGTTGAACATCTAGACATATGTCCAATATGAGGTAATAAATTTGTTAAATTCTGGCAAATATTTATAGTCTCTTTGCAATAAATAATATCAATGATAGTTTTTTTTAGCTTAGTAAATTTTGTTAAATTTTCACAAATATGGATAGGTTCTTCACAAATTGACACATTACCGGTTTGGGACTTTTTATGGGACAGAAATTACTTTAATTTAAAAAAAATTAAACTTTTTGTGAGATAAAAATAATTTATAATAGATAGATCTTCTTGAATTTTTTTATGATATGAATCAAAAAAATATTCAATGCATAAGCTTTAAATTAGTAGTTAAAGCGGGGGTTTGGAAGTAGGTTTCAACATTGACCCCAAAACAGTGTATTTGTGCCACATTTATCCCTAAAAAAATCCCAAAATTTCCATAATTTGAGGTGAATGTGGCACGCGTCTACCAATTTAGAATTTTTGATGACAAATAAGTTAGTTTTGGGCAAATGTGACACAGATGTATCACTTTAGGGGTTTTTATGACACGAAAAATAGTTTGGGGCAAATGCGGTATGGTATATTAGTCTGGGAGTTTATTGTAGCAGAAAATTAGTTTAGGGTAATTGTGGCACGTGTATACCGATTTGGGATTTTGTGGTATTAGCCAAATAGTTTACAACCAGCAATTGACATGCCTTAGTTAGTACTTCACTAGCTATGTCGCTCAAAGCGCAAAGATGCTTATCTTTTTTTTCGGTCCGTAAAAGATGCTTAGATTTTTTTTTTTTTGGTTGGGCTGTAAAAGATGCTTAGATGAAATACTTGGTTTTATATCACTAATGAGACCTTCCCTGCTCCGATGAGTAGGTGTGGGACACTTGTCACACCCCTTTTAAATGCACTTCCGTTTATTCCTCACGCGGCCTCTTTCAGACGTTATATGGTTCTACTCCTAACCCTTTACATAACACTTTGTTGTATTAGCATTTATTTGATGAACTATTTCAGTGGTTTGAGAAAGTTTCAATTGTTAAAAAAAAATAACATCCTTGACCCCACAGATAGAAAATGCAACGTAATATTTTTTTATTCTATATTTTTGCTTTAAAATTTGAAACCCACATTATGCGCTTTTAAATTTGATTTCGTTTGCAAATCGTGGAATATCGCATTTCCTTTCAGTAACATTCGGATTTTTGATCCATTTTGGGGTTTATAAAATGCATAATTTGTCAGTGCGCTTATGGTAAAATCTCACCCGGGAACTGATCACTCTCGGTTATTATTTTAAACTAGAGATTTCGCTAGAATCGCACTCGATCAAATTTTTGTCGTTATTTATACCCTGAACTTGGCAGTCGATTTTCCGGAGTTTCGGGATTTAAATAAATTGGACGGTGTCGAAATTATTGTGGCCAGTATCGAGATTGTCAGGGATAGTGAAAAAGTGAATTTTTGACCGGGTACAAATTTGGTCTAATTAATTTGACCTTTGTCCCTTTTTAAGTGCGAGGTCTATTTTGGGCCGGTAGACCATTTTCGGTTTTTCATTTGGGACACCGGGTCGCGTTAAATATTTGAATTTTCAAATATTATTTCTCTCTCTCTCTCTCTCTCTCTCTCTCTCTCCCTTTCCCTCTGCCGGTCACGTTTCCCCATGCCTACCTGCCCCCCCTCTTGACTGACACATACATCTCTTCCTTCTTCTCTCTCCTCTATTCTCTCCTCCCCTTCTTCTTCTTAATTTGTTTTGGTTCGGTAGGGAGCTTAGCCTCACTTGGGTGCCTCTCGACCACCGCCCTCCGCCTCACTTGGCGCTGCCCCGCCGATCATGGCGTGTCCTTTGCTTGACTACCGGCCACCGCCTCGGCTGCCTTCTTCCTCCTTCCCCCCCCTTATTTGGCCTCCCGGACGATGCACCCCCTACGATGCCTTACGCTTCTTCCTCCGCTCAGCTTCCTTGGCCCCGGCCGTCGCCCGTCGTCCTCCCAGCGCCGCCCCTTGTGCCCGGCTGCCACCCGTCAGCGGTCGTCGCCCTCGGCCAAGGCGAATCTCTCCTCTGCCTTCTCTCTCCGGCGTCCTCCATTCTGTCCCGAGGGCCCAAGCCCGGTGAGTACAACCCTAAAAACCCTAATTAGGATAATTTACATTTCTAGACGGTTTAGGGGTTAATTAGGTTAGTTATTTATTTAGGGGTTAAATTGTAGAATTGATTAGGGACTTTGATTGTGGTCGATTTGGTGGATTATTCTAATTAATTAATGGAGGTTTAGTGGCCGAGAGGCACGATAAATGGGCTGGTCGGTTTGGATTAAATCGGCCCGAGTTCGGGAGTGTTCGGGTTTATTATGTGGAGTATAGTGCCGTAATTTGATTTTGTGATGACCAATTAGAATGATAATTGGGGAGTGTGATTGAGCACTTTGGCGATAATTATTGGCCTAGAAATTACGGTTTGATGGTCGCCCACGACGGGACTAAATTTGGGCGCGGCGCGATTAATTTGAGGTTTAAGAGTGCGATTACCGGAATTGATTGGTTTGTGTAATTGATTGGCCAATTAAGCCTTGATTGTGGTTGAATTGATGATGCTCTGTCGCATGTCTAGCGGGACTAGGAATGGATTAGCTTGACTGGCTTCGGGTGCTTAAATTTCATGCTGATCCAATTGGGTGTTTTATATGCATAAATTACGTGCCGAATTTGTGCCATGACTGTGCTGGATGATTTGATTTCTTGGGTTTGTGATTCATTGAACTAAATGTTCATTGTGAAATTTATGAGTGCCCAAGTGTGATTATTACAGTCATGGATGTGCATCTCAAGCATTGGCACGGCATTTGCATTTATAAGTGTGCCCGAGTGACATGTGCATTGTGATCACCTAAATTGCCCTGATGCGTTTAACGCGGGGTTCAGATATAAATTGGTGCTTGTGAGCGTGTGATCACAATAAACCCTGATGCGTCTTACGCGGGGTAGTGAACCCGTCCCGAGGCGTGTTACGCGGGGACGATGCCCGGTTTATGGGAAGATGACCAACCGATGCGTCTTTACGCGGGTAGTGTGTCATGAGCCCGGCGCGCTTTTACGCGGGCCGAGATCGATCTCGGCGAATGACCTGATGCATTTTACGCTGGTCGGACCTGACGCGCTTAACGCGGGTCGGAGGAGAAATTGAGAAATGGCCGAAAGTGCTAGTGTGCAAGTGTGCGTTAATACATTGATGAGGCATGAGCATGAGTGCGAGCACTAGCATATGCATAACATGCGTTGTGACATAGAAATGCACGTGTATGTGCTGTGATTAGACTCTGCCGCGTGGCTGTTTTTTGTTGATTTGACGCCTAACCTGCAGGGTTTAGTGAGATTAGATTTAGGCCGAGGGCCTGAGTCGATCATGTGTGTACTTTGTGTTGTATAGTACTTGTCGGGAGGCCTGCGGGGTTTAGTGAGATTAGATTTGGCCCGAGGGCCCTGAGTCGATCATGTGTGTACTTTGTGTTGTATAGTACTTGTCGGGAGGTGCACGTTAGCCTAGTTTAGGTTTAGGGAATTACTCGCTGAGATTTATTCTCACGGTTGTTGTAAAACCGATGTTGACACCTAAATTTTAACTAGTCATTTAGTAACAATTGCATAGAAAATTAGAGATTAATTTTTTTAATCCCTAAACAAAAAATATAATTAGATGGCATTGCATTTAGATATTAAGAGCATTCCATTAGTAGTTAATTAGGCCCATATGTTTTGCATATTAATTGGACGGGTGAATGGCTCCGGACTTATTGGCTTTGGACTTATTGAAATTAGACTAAGCCTGTGTGCATTGAAAATTTGGCCCAGCCTATTGGTGTCATTTTACCAAGATTTGGTCTATAAGTATGTGACTATTTAAGGAAGATCAATTTTAGTGGGTATGGGCAATATTCGACTAAGCAAGGACAAGAAAGAAGATATCCAAATACTTTCGGTGAAGGCAAGCATTCAAAGAAGATATTGCACGTTCACGGCCATATGGCAAGCATCTTTGCAGGATTTGGAATCTGGAAATCTCATCCGAAAAAATCAAGGCTTCAATTCGAAAAGGAGACTTGAATAAGTCAATGAAGGAAAGAGGAAGTGTATCAGCAGATTTTGTTTCTCGGTATCCTTCGTGCGCGAAAGGGGAAACAATATAAATAACAAAAGAGGGAATGAAGCATAGGGAATTTTGTCAGCATGGGGCATATATTGACAGTATCATGGAGGCCTTCACGTCTTTCAGTAGTGCGGACAGAAGAAATTTGATCACGTGCAGGGAAGAACATATATTCGGCCATATTCTCTAGTCTCAAAAAGGCAAGTGCAGTATATGCTAGGATCAGTAAAAGAAAATACGGGGAAGAAGCCAAAGTATGATATATCTTAAATATCCCAAGAGCTTTTCTTTCTCTAAAAACCTAGGCCCTCTCTCCTATAAAAGGACCTCCTACGACGACAATTCGGAGGGCACCTTACATAGAAAAAAAAAAATCGTTGGCTTCTTGACAATAGAGAAGACAGGGACAAAACAGAAAAGTGAGAAAAGAGAGAGTGTCATCTTCTTCCTTTGGCGTTCTCGCTTGGAGCTTCGACTTGCAACTCGCCCACGCCGACTAAGCTCAACGGAGCACCTGCACGACCACCGCGATGCTGCTTTCCTTGTCTTGGTGCTACCTGCCCACGTCGACAGCCAGTAGATCCTAGTCGTTGCTGTGGATCTTCTACGACAGACCATCCTGTGGGCCGTTGTTGTTCCTCATTCAACAGCAGTGCTGCCTTCCAGTTCACTGTCCATCGTTGCCACGTCTTGCACGGATTCCCCTTGCTAGGCGCTTCTTGTCCAGCGAGCTCGTTTAAATCCAGCCACTATTGGAGAAATTCAACCAAGGCTGGTCTATTGGTGAAGGAGTCAAGATTCTACGAAGTCCAACTTGCAGATGCCCTTGCCAAATTGCTCATCATTGTTGCTGTTTGCCTCTCCACCGTGAGCCCCTGTGCAGTGAGCCGTGACATCCTTGTTATGTCACTACCGTGAACCATCCACACCAAGTAGCCAAGCTAGCGGCTATCCTTGGTCACAAGCCACCATCCGTTCGAGTCCCGCGATCCGTAATCCGGATCCGTCATCCATCCGAATTTGGAAAGCAAATATTGCAAATTAGGTAAGAATCTTCATTAATTCGATTTTCGTATATTGTGTTGCCTGATTTGTGAAATTGCATTATTATTTGAATCTTCAAATATTATTCATATCAATGAAATCCTCAAGCAGATTTAAATTAGGAATTATTTTCTAATTCACAACGCATATGATCGACAGTCCGATTTCATGCCCGAAATATGACTCGTGATCGCACGGAAAATCGTCAATCCGATCTCCCGCCCGAGATATGATTCATGATTGCGTGAAAAATTGGCCAATCCGATCCTCATGCCCAGGATACGATTTGTCAATCTTTGTTTCTAAATTTAAATGGATATCGGTAATATTTCTTGTGCGAGATGGTGTCGTGTCGATTCGATTTCTATCTTTGTTTGATTTGAATTCATCTTGTTTTTCTCGAAAAAAAAATCCCAAAAAGAATGATTGCTTTAGGATAGATTAGAATAGACTGCATTCTTAATTTGAGTAATTTTTTTTAATTTCGAATTTTAATAAAAAATACCAAAAACAAAAAAAGAAGTTGTTAGATTACATGTTATTTTAGGCATTTTTATTCCGAATTTCAATGAAAAATACAAAAAGGGTATCATGTGCATGTCATATAGATTAATTGCATCATGCTTGCATTATCATTGCTATGTCATTGCTACTTGCCACGTTGCATGTCTTCTTGCTACGTCATTCACATATGCTATGTCGCATGTCATCTTATCACGTCATTCATAACTTGCCGCGTCATTCCTAACTTGCCATGTCATCATATATGACATGTCATTGCTTGTATATCATTTAGTGATTATATGTTAGGATCATGAAATTGCGAGTCACGTTAAAATAGGCATGCTTTGTACGTCATCGCATTATAGTAATTGTATTACATGCACTGCATATAGGCTAGTTCTCATTTAAATAAAAGAAAACCCTAAAAAATAGATTTGAGTGGAATTACATGTTAATTAGAAATCATATTAGGGTTATAAATGTGATTTTCTAGCTAACATTTGCAAAAGCTTTCATTGCTTCAAGGTGAGTTTTCCTCCTTATCTTTGCAATTTATTTATTGCTTTCTTGGATGTTAAATTGGTGGTTTGCGCACTCGCATGAACACCTCACAAGTTAGTAATTAGGTAATAAAACGAATCCAGACTGCCCGCATAAACATTTTTGAAAAGAAAAGGTACCGAAAGGGCGTTAGACTAGATCTAGCGTAACCAAGTCCCCGAGCTTAGAATCTCTGGTTCGTAGGAATAAAACATATCTCCCTATGTTTTATTTAGGTTTCTAATCGACCTACCACAAATAGATTAGTGGCGACTCCAAGCATGAAAACTTTTGCATGTTAAAAACTTAAACCCTGAGTTGCGAATTGGTAGGGCTTGGGAGGGCCCGAGTTAGGCTTAGTCTTAACAATCCATTAGCCTGAGAGGAAATTTTAGGTCGCGACAACCGATATTTTCAAATCCCGGCCTTGAGGATGACAGGTGTACTGATGCATTTTTGGGAGAAGCCCCCGGCTAGTTGTAGTGCCTGAGCCCTGAGCCACTTACCTCTTTTTGTCAGTAGTGGCTTTGAACCGTTTTTGATTTTTGGTAGTTGGGCTGTATATGAATACTGTAAATGATTCTCAGCATTAGTACAAGTGATGATTTCTGTGGTTACCCTCGGTTATGCGTTTATCTGTGTACGGGTGGATTTAATTGCTTCCGCATGTGCTTTGAATCTCTGTCTTGGGTTTGGGTCGGCGACGCGTCCTGGGACGTCGCACACGAATCGACCTTTGCGAGGGATGTGGCGCACCGAGAAGTGCGGGCGTGACACTTTCGGCCCGTAGGATATTTGCTCATTAATTTCATATAGTTTATGATTGTTATACAAAGTCTGTGTTCTATTTTAAACTCATATATATATATATATATATATATACATATATATATTTGAACTATTTCCAGCCAGTATGAGCTACTAGTTTTAGCCTTTAGCACCTAAATTAGGTCAGACCTGTTAAGAATGAGAACCACGTATAGAGAATATGTTCTCAATCCACAAAATTTTTAAAAATAATTTGGAATTTGATAAGCTAGAAAAGCAATTAACAATGTCATTCTTTGTGAAGAGACTATCAATATTTTTGAAATAAAATTTACTAAGCTAAAACACTATCAACGATATCATTTTTCGCGAGGAGACTATCACTATTTGCGAAAATTTAACAAATTTATCATCTCATATCGGAAAAATGGCCAGAAGTCTAACAAATCTATCACTTCGTATCACTATCTTCAAGACAAGTACAAAAATTAAAACATTATTAATTTGAGACTTTTCGTGAGACGAAAATTAATTTCATTTTGAAATTTTTTATGAGATAAAAAGTATGCTAAAATAGGGACAAATGCACCATAAGTCTTAAAACCTGTCGCAAAAAATGTAATTGAGTCATAAAATTTTCAAAAAATTCAATCAAGTCCTAATCAAATTTGTGCAATCAAGTCTCTTCGTTAATTCTATCCAATTAGGCTATGTAAAATGCTGACGTGCCTTTTCTTATTATTTTCTTTAATCATGCGGAGCCAATATGGCACCACCAAGGGCCACATCGGAAAAAAATTTAAAAACTAAAAAAAAGATTAAAAATTAAAGCAAAAGGAAAAGGAGGATAAAAGAAAACAAGATAAGAGTTTTAAAGAAAAGCTATTTTTTAAAAAGCCCCCCCATTAAAGAAATAATGAATCCCCTCAAGATATAATAATATCTGTTGGAGAAGATTTCGCAGCCATTGAGCTCCTCGAGCTTCGTTGAGCTCCACCATGGCCACTCGCGCGACCTTCGTCGAGCTTGTTTTGTAGCTCCTGGCCATGGCAACTGAAGCTTTTTGGAGCCCCCATGGCCACTCAAATTTCGTCAGATCGAAGGAGCTCTGGAGCTAGCGAGCATGGCAGCTAGAGCTCCATGGAGCTTAAGGCCATGGCTGCTTGAGCTTCGTCAAGCTCTGCCAGAAACTGGTTGTTTTTCTATTTAATTTTTAGCTCTTTCATTTTTTTAAGAGTTGATACCACGAAAGAACTTGTACATATGTGACAAATTTATTCCAAACTAATTTTTAGATCATCAAAAACCCTAAACTGATATATTGGTGATAAATTTACTTTCAAACTAATTTTTGGATCTCCAAAAACTTAAAAATGGTACACGCGTGACACATTTATTCTTCGTTAGTTTCCGTCAAATCTTACTGTAAAATTGCTAAGCTAGAAGACACATGGCAATAACTTAGTTGATGTGGCAAGTCCATGTGGAAATCCATAACCCAAAAATTGGGCTCATTTTCTATCTACCTCAGTGCATGAAAAACCGTAGATCGTCTTCCTAAGAACTTCGTTGATAGAGTTGGAAGCTGATGCGCTTTTCTTCGAACCACTTCCACTGCGAACATCCTAATTTGGTGATTTGGATGAGTTAGTCAAACAAGATCAGAAAAAAAAATCGAAAGGCGAGAAGATTATCAAAGATAAAAGTGTGCTCGAATGAGTTCTGATACCTGATCGCAAAGATGAAGACAACGATGAAGGAGTTTGCTTGATGAAGAGGACACAAAGGGAGATTAGAGTGCTCTAAGGGAGCAAGAGACAATGAGCCCTATTTGTTTTCAATTAGGGACGATTGAAGATATAGAGAGAGTTATGAATTTTCATGTGAACTTATTACGATCAATTAAGTAATTGCCATATGTTATCCAGCTTAGCAATTCACGGTAAAATTTGACAGAAACTAATAAAGAGTAAATGTGTCACGCATATACTATTTTGAGGTTTTATATGACCAAAAATCAGTTTTGGTTAAATTTATCAAATGTGTAATAATTTAGAGTAAATATGTCACAAGTGTATCGATTTGAGGTTTATTATTGTGGTGCTTGGTGAGTGTCTTAAGAAAATAATAAAAGAAGCGATTTCAGCATTTTCTTTTAATTGCACTAATTGACTCGTTTTTAAAATTTGATTGCATGTTTTGAACGCCTTAGAACTTAATTACACTTTCACAAAAAATTTTATGATTTATGATGCACATATCCCTTTAAAATAAATAGATCAACTTCAAATTAATCAGTAAGCTTTGTACTAGTAATTGTAAGGCTTTTACCCCGAAGGGAGCCATTCCAGAAATTCTCGATGGTGAAGGCTTGAACCTGAAATAGTTTTCAACCAGCAATACCTCACTAGCTACGTCATTGCCCCAAACGCAAAGATGCTTAATCTTAGATGGAATGTTTGGTTTTATACCACTAGCTAGACCTTCTTGTCCTTGGGAGACTTTTGTGCGATGCTTGCCACGCCCCTTATAAATGGACAAGTCAATTTTCAGATAATGGAAGTCATTTCTCTTTCTCGTGTTTATGTACTACTTTTGTCTTTCTTTTGTTGTCCCCGCAACTATAAATCACTTGCCAAGTACAATCAACAAGAAATATTTCAAATTTTCAAAATATTAACTACACAAATTATTGCTTATCAATTGGCTATTAACTCAATAATTTGATTCTTGAATCTCGCCCATAAAAGAGAAAACAAATACTCGTATTCTTGAAAACATAATAGTATTAGTAGACTGATTTATGGCGCAACTTTTCCAGTAAGACTTAATAAGAAGGAAATTTACAAATGAAAAATCAAAAATCAGATAAACAAAGCGAATACAATTCATCTCACTGATGACACGATCACATTCACACATCTTGAAACAAAGGCACTCATCACCCTCATGGATTTCTCGATAATTTTCACAGAGAAATTACTAATAACTCGTGGCGTGTTCTTGCTTCGTGTAGCTGGGATTTGGATTATGAGGAGAAGGAGAAGGGAAGTACTGCGGCGGCGGCGGTGGAGGATATCCCACCGGCGGCAACGGCGGAGGATATCCCGACGCTGGCGGCGGCATGGAAATGCCATTGGCTGCAGTGAGCTCCTGCGCCGCAAGGACTCGACCTTCTTCTTGGCCCCTTCGCTTCCCTATGTGGTGGCATGCGAACCACAGGACGATGAAGAGGATCAGCATCGGGAGCGACACGATCACGACGTACCCCATTTTTTCAGGCTTCTTCCTCCTTTGGTCCTCTTCTTCAAGAGTTTCTCTGAATCGAATCGAGAGAAGATGGATATGGCGATGCATCACGGATTTTTTTTTTTTAAGGGCAATGTTGTGATAGAAAGTCAACGATTGGGGAAAGTCCAGGCAAAGAACTTGGGGAGTTAAGATTGAGCGAAGCAAAGGAAACTTCCGCCGAGCTTCTAGCCAGAACCGTTGACCATGTGCACTTTCGTGCGATGGAAACAAGAAATTAGGTGGCGAAAAACATATATGTACACTAAAAATCCCAAAACTTTTAACAAAATATAATTGAGTTCTAAAACTTATAAAGGATGTAATCAAATTCTAAAACTTATTAAATTAGTTCAATCGAATTATAAAGTTAACATCGTCTAATTTATTAACGAAAAATGCTGACGTAATCTGACGTGTCTTATTTTTATTAATTTTCTTAAGACACGTGGCGTCCAATGAATGCCAAGTCAAAAAAGTTAAAAAAAATTATATTATATTAGAAAACAGCTTTAAAAAAAACAAAGAGACACGGCCAACGGCTGTGGTGGTAGCTAAGCCCTCGCAGGTGGCCGCCACTACAACCACTAGGAAGGGCCGGCGGAGGTCGCATGGGCCTTCCCAAAGTCCAATGACCCTTGCCAGCCCCGGGTGAGGTCTCACCGGCCCTTCTCGATAGCTGCTAGTTGTGGGTCCTTTTTTTCTTTTCTTTTTCTTTTTTTCTTTTTTTATAGCTTTTTCTAATTTAATTTGTATTTTTTTTACTTTTTCTGACGTGGCGTGCTCGTTAGACGTCACATGATTTAAGAAAATTAATAAAATAAGAATGAGAGTTAGATTAATTTTAGAAAGATGGTTGATTGCCAACATATTTTCATATGTGGTTCTCATTCTTAATAGGTCCAACCTAAAACAACTATCAACAATGTCATTCTTTGTGAAGAGCCTGCCAATATTTGTGAAAATTTAACATGTACTAAGCTAAAAAAATTAGGGTTAATGTCACAAAAACTCTCAAACTAGTACATATGTGACAAATTTACCTTTTTTTCAATTTCCGTTAAATTTTACCTTTATATTGCTGAGTTGGATGACATGTGATAGTTAACATGTATACCAATTTTGAGATTTTTGTGGTCAAAAATTAATTTTTGAAGTAAATTTATCACAGATATATCAGTTTGGGGTTTTTCGTGGTATTAACCCAAAAATCTATCGATGATATTATTCTTTGCCAAGAGATTATCAATATTTGCGAAAAAGTTAACAAATATCACCTCATATCAGAAATATGTCTAGAATTTTAACAAATTTATCGCCTCATAGAGCTATTTTCAAGACAAGTACAAAAATTGACATATTAATGGCTTGGGACTTTTCGTGAGAAGGAAGTTAATTTCATTTTTAAAAATTTGTGAAAAAAAATAAATTAAAATAAATAGATCAGCTTGAAATTTTTTTTTAAAGATATGAACCAAAAATATTATTCAACGTATTTGAACAAATAGGTGTATGGCTTTACCGAAAGAAGCCCGTCTCAATGGCAAGGCTTAAACCCAGGCCATAGAGGGGTTTGGAAATACTTTTCAACCTGCAATAGACATGTCTTGATTAGTGGCATTACGAGCTGCTTCATTGCCCCAAGCGCAAAGATGCTTAATTTTTAATGCACTTTTGTTTATTCCTTGGGCATCCTGTTATTTCAAACCGTTATATGGTTGAACTCCCAGCCTTTTACATAACTTTTTTGTTTTATTAGCACATAATTTGATGACTATTTCAGCTATATACATGCGGTTTGAAAAAGCTTCAATTGTTGAATAAAACAACATCCTAGACCTATCAAACAGAAAAGGTAAGATAATATTTCTTTATTAAGTATTTTCGCTTCCACACTCTGCGCTTTTAAGTTTGACATCGATTCTGATTGTAGAATACCGCATTTCCTTTCGTCCCATATGATATTTGCGCATTGATTTCCTATAGTTTAAGTTTTTGTATATAATTTCTAAGTTCTATTTTTAACTCAAACATATATATTTAAATTATTTCTAGCTAGTATGGGCTACCGGACTTAGTCTCTCACGACTAAATTAGGTTGGCCCCATTAAAGTAAGAGCCACATGGGGAGAATATGTTCTCAATCATAATGTTTTTAAAAATAATTTAAGATATACTAAGCCAGAAAAACTATCAACAATTTCATTTTTTACTGATTAAGAGACTATCAATATAAGTGAAGATTTAACAAAATTAACTAAGCTAAAAACTATCAATTATATTTTTCTTTGCGAAGAGACTATCAATATTGACGAATATTTGACAAATTTATCACCTCATATCGGAAATATGTTCTAGAACTTTAACAGATTTATGTATTTTCAAGACATGTAAAAAAGTTTGGCTCATTTCCAGGTTGGGAGATTTCATGAGATGAAAATTAATTTCATTAAAAAAATTGGAATTTTTTGTGAGATAAAAATTATTTTAAAATAAATAAATCAACTTAATTCTTTGTAATATTCAACGTATTTGAACTAATATTTGTAGGGCTCTACCCGAGAAATTCTCAATGGCGTTTAACCTAGGCTAAAGAGTGGATTTAAATATAATTTTCAAGCAGCAATAGACACGAATCAGTTAACACTTTTTTTTTTTTGGTCAAAGAAACAATCTGTTAGTACCATCGCTCCAATCGTAAGGATATTAAACTTTAGATGAAAACCTTAATTTTATATCACCGACCAGGAAAATGCTAATGTAACATTTTTTAAATTATTTTCACCCTCCTAAGTGGCATTTTTTTTATCGTTTTCCTTCGCAAATCTTATTTACATTAGATTAAAATATAAAAATAATAATTTTTTAATAAAAAACCCAAGCTAAAAAAATGAGTCTTGCCATTGGGCCGCTGGCCCCCATCGCCAGGAAGGGTTGACGGAGACGGTCGGGCTGAAAGAATACTGTATATTTTGTGAAATTCACTCACTATCCAGGCAATCTTGAAGTTCCACACGTAAAAGGGAAGGCTCAACTTTCCAGCAAACCACTCAAAACTCATAAAAAACTGCTAATAACAAATACAGAACAAGGCCCTGAATATCTCAAACGTCAAAAACTGAAGCTCTTTATACTGCAATTATGTACTCGATTGAACAAACAAATGAGAAAACATTTTCTGGATGCTTCTTCTTCCTTCGCACTTCAACATGATTTCGAACAAACAAATGTGACCTCCGTCACCCCATGAATCTCTTCATAAGATCTAGCATCATTGCATTGTTGTATATGAACTTTGACACCGTCTTTGTGCGAAGAGACTTTCAATATTTAGAAAAATACAACAAATTTATCACCTCATAGTTTTCAACTAGCATTAGACGTGCCTCGGTTAGTACTTCACTAGCTGCGTCAATGCTTACTTTTATACTAACGACTAGACATTTCCTTGCTCCTTTGGATCGATGATGGACGACACTTGTCATGTCCCTTCTAAAGGCACTTACGTTTATTCTCTAGAGTTCCTTTCACTTCTTCTACTCTAGCTTTCTCATTACATACTAAGCTCACATGCCAAGTCATCACCAACTCTCTTCTGACAATTTTCCCATTATAATGTTTACTTCACCAACGAATCTCGCATATGGTTGTGTTAGCACCACTAGGACCAAAAAATATAAAAGCACATATCTGTTATGGTATGATACTTTCATTTTGCATTAGTAAATTGGCATGCATGTGTCATGGCATGCTGATTTTAGCATTCCATACCATGCAATTTTAGGAAATTCATTGCCAAATCAGCCTTACTCGCACCCACACAAGAAGTTAAGAGAGAAACTTGTAGAGAGAAGCTCAGAATTCTTATATGTTGTGTTTAGATTGTTGGGTGATAAAAAGAGCGAGGGACCCTATTTATACATTGACCCTTTTCATTACAACCGTACATCTTTCGTTATCTAACAGTGGATATCCATCTCCTCATCTACAATGACCTGCTTTGATTTCAAGGAATACTCTAGAATACAAGTGTAGATTTCCCATATCGTCCCTAAGAATATTCTGGAGTACACATGAAGGTCTTAGGTCCTTAGAAGCTTCAAGGCTTGTCCCATCATCTTGGCCACTTCCTTGGCCCATTGTTCCTAGAAACCTTCGGTCCATAACACATGATGCATGGCGGGATATTATATAGGTTCAGATCGAGTCAAGATTAAGCATGCAATGCATCCATCCTACCCACGAAACAATGCATAATGCATCTATCCAGACTGCTCTTGTTTTAGTGCCCTCGAGTCAGCTCAAAGTCACACATCCACTTCGGACCTTCTTGCCAAATTGGATTGAAAAGAGTGCTAACATGTAAAAATTTATTAGCTTAGGAAACTTCTTGAGGTTTAATTTCACGGCGCAAGAAGTGTCTACATGATTTTAGTAAATTCTTTTTATACATGTTCAATGTAGTCCTTAAACTATATGAAAATGGTCAATGTAGTCCTTAATCTTGAATTAATGGAATGACTATATTGAACATTTTTATATAACTCAGGGATTAAATTGAACATGTACCAGAGACTATATTGAACAAATTAAAAGTTCACGGACTACAATGCACATTTGGTTAAAGTTCACGGACTATTTGTATCATTTTCCAAAAAATGAACAATCTATTGGTTTTGTATAAAACTCGGAGACTTTTCTTATTTATAAATTGCACGTGATAATAAAACAAACAATTCTTTTCTTTCCAATAAATTCTTTTCAGTGAGAAAACGAGACGGATGAGCATGGAATCCGGCGAGCTATTGGCGGATGATATAAAATTCCTTATGTCTAGTTGATGGATTGAGGAAATTACTGTAGGGTATGGATTCCTATAGTTTCATGATGAATGAAATGCAAAGTCTTGGGGGTCGCAACTTGATTTTGGATCTGACCATGAGGGTTTGAAATATCAGACATTTGTTAATTCTCCAACTTGGGGGGTCTCAAAAAAACCGTGCGCAAAATGAACGGACGAGATGAAGGGACAGAAAAGGGGGCGGTATGCTTGTTCGTTGTTAGACCCACAATCGACGACCCAGATTGGGTTCTCATGATCCAACGGTTGGGAATGAACAACGATCCAGCTTCACTTGCATGTTTCGCAAGAGATGTTTGAGCGTTACATGATAAGACATGTTACACTTACCATGATATGTTACCATTTCTCATAATGAGTTAACATTTGTCACGACTAAATCGCCACCGGTCAATAATCATCCGTAGGACAAGAATGGAGGTACCTATGAACAGTAATCTCCAAACTCGAGTAATTACTCTTCGTCACATGCTAACATAAATATCGGAGGGCCAATCCGGATAAAAAAAACCAAATGTCTAACTCATACTTTAGCGTGTAGGTCAATTTCTTTGGCAAAAGCTTCAATGGATCCTCATGACGGATGCACATCAACAATATCCGTTTCAAATCTTAAGCGATAAGTGGTTATCACGATAGAGAACCAATATGAGGAAGAATCAGAAAAATTTCTGGCAAATGAACCGCCATAGAGTCAGGAAGCCGTTGAGAAAATGCCATCTCTAAAGGCTGCACAACTCATATGAACGCTTGTATCGAGCAAAATGGCCGGGCGTAAGTCGAGGAGCTTCAATTGTCAACATTAGTTTGTGTACCATTTCACCTATATTGTCGAGTTGAATAAAATAGCGGGCCTGTTTGGTTGAGCTTTGGGAAGGGGCTTTGGGCCTCGAAAGCCCCTTCCCAAAATGCTAGTGTGTTTGTTTTAGCATTTGGCCTAGCATTTGGCCAAATGCTAGCATTCCAATGCTCTTGTTCAACCTTTTTTTTTTTTTAGGGTTTGAAGCTTCTTGGGCAGAAAGCGGCGGGCGGCGAGCGAGATCCGGGCGTGATCGAGGCGCGATCCGCAGTGCCAACAGGTCCGGGACCCTCGACCGAGGGGCCGTCGTCCGGACCCCTCAGGCGCCCAGCCGGAGCGGCGGCCGGTCCCAGGCTTCGCCAGGCGCCGGCTCGGCAAAGGGTAAATTAGATTTTTCTTCCCAAAGTCCATTTGCAAAAAAAAAATCACCAAACACTATATTTTGGTCAAGGTAGCTTTTACAAAATTTTTTACCAAACACCAGTAGCATTTCCCCAATGGGCTTTGACCCAAAGTATTTGCATTTCCCCAAATGCATTCCCCAAAGCCGAACCGAACAGGCCCGACATCCCGGAACCAGCGGTTTGAAAGGCAACATAATGTTTTTTTTTTTTTGCTTTAAAATATGAAACCAGCACAACTCGTATTTTAAATTCGTTATCGTTTTTTTAGTTGTGGAACAATCGCATTTCTTCTCGGCCCGTATGATATTTGCTCGTTAATTTCATATAGTGCAATTTTGTTTATAGAATTTCTACTATTTATAATAATCTGAACACATAACCTTTTATCTTTAAAAATCGTTTCTAGGTACTGGTCTCAGCCTCTCATGCCTGACTCAGGTTGGACCCAACATTATAAATGAGAGCAACATACGGAGAATATGTTCTCAATACAATATTTCTAGAAATTATCTAAAACTTATTTAGCCAAACAAATTATCAATACCGTCATTCTTTGCAAAGAGACTATCAATAGTTGCAAAAATTCAATAAATTTATCACCTCATGTGGAAAATAAGTCTGGAATTTCAACATATTTTTATCACTTATTTTCCCGGCAAGTACAAACTTGGCAACAATAATTAAACACTCGATGCACAAAAGCTTTGACCTAGGAGTTGACGAAGAGTTCGATAGATGATCGCCACGTGTCACCGAGGAAGTGGTGCGATAGAAAGTCAACCATTGAGAGAATGTCAACGGAGGGCAAAGGCGTACACAACTCAGCAATAGTCGAAATAGTTAGTTTATGTAACAGTCCGGATTTTGGCCCATTTTTGGAATTATAAAAGCAGTATTTCGTCGGTTAAACTTATAATAAAATTTCGCAGGAACTGATCACTCTCGGGTTCTTATTTTTTAAAAATTAGAAATTTTGCTAGAATCGCTTTTCGATCGAATTTGGTCGTTATTTATACCCGAACTTGGCGATCGATTTCCGGGGTTTCGGGATTTAAATAAATTGGACGGTGTCGATATTATTGCAGCCAGTGTCGAGATTATCGGGAAAAGTGAAAAAGTGGATTTTTGGACCGGGTACAAATTTGGATTGGTAGACCTCCCTCGTAGTGTGGTCTGGGTTATTTTATTTTGACAGGGTGCCCTAGAATATTGTTGGGTTTTGTCGGGGATTATTAGGCCTTTTTCTAGAATTAAATCGGGACCGATAGTTCGGTTTTTAGTTAAACCGTGTCCGTTCGTTCTCGCTTAAATTCAAAATTTTCAAAATCTTTCTCTCTTTCTCTCTCCTCTCTCTCCTTCTCTCTCTCCTCTGCCGACACCTCTCTCTCTCTCTCTTCCTTTCTCTCTCTCTCTCTCTCTCTCTCTCTTTCCCCCCCCTCCCGGGGGAATTGCCGTGCTACCCCCCCCCTCGTCCCGTCCCTCCCATACGCATGCATGCCCCCTGTCGAGTCTCTCTCTCTCTCTCTGTCCTCTCTCTCTCTCTCCTCTCTTCTCTCTCTCCTCCTCCTCCTTCTTCTTCCCTTACATTTGGCGTCGTCCTCCCCCCGTCTGGTTACCTTTCGCCTGCACCTTTCGCCCGAGCGCCCAGCGTGACCGCCGTAAACCGCCGTCGCCCGTCGCCCGACCCAGCTGCCCAGCGTCGCTTGGCCGGCGAGCCGCCCGCCTCCCGTCCTTCGCCCCAACCGCCCTTTTCTCCTCTCCCAGAATGCGGCTGTGGTACTTTCGTAGCCAGCGAACCGGCCCGGCCGCCCGGCGTCGCTCGGCCGTCGCCCTCGCCCGTCGCCGCCGCCCCTTGCGGCTCAGGCCGGCCACCACCTCCACCACCGCCTCTCTCCCCTCCTCCCAGCGTCCTCCACGCCCAAAGCGAGCCGAGCGATATACGCCCGTCGTAGCCCGCTCGCGTCCAGGCCCGTGGCAGCCGCGCTTGTAGGTGCCGCCCTCGTCGGCCAACCTTTGAGTCACGTCCGGAAAACCAGCCGTCCTTGGCCCCCTGGCCCCCTCCCTCTCCCTTTCTCGCCTTTTCCCCACTCACGGCCCGGCCCTCCCTCTCCGTCCGATGCGCGCTTCGCCCGTCGCCGCCCGCCCGGCCCGGCCCGCCCACGTCGCCGCCACCCGGCGGCCAGCCGGCGAGCGTCGCCGGCCAGCCCGCCCGACAACCCCGTCGCCGACCAGCGCGCCCGGTCAGCCCGGCAACCCGGCCGGTCGGCGGCCGGCCAGTAGAGCCAAGCTACACGCCGGCGGGTGCCGCGTGCCGTCGCCCGTGCGTGCAGCGCCCGTAGCCAGGCGTACCCATCCAGCGCCCAGCGCCCGGAACACGCCAGCGCGTTGCAGCGCCAGCGCACTGGAAACACGCCGATTGGCCATGCCATTGCCCCTTTGGCGGTCGGTCGCCCGTGTGTGTGCCAGCGGTCGAACTTCTCCCGGGCAATTTTGGGCCGGCCGACTTTTCCCCGGGCCAAATTTTGGTGGCGACTTCCTAGACCCTACTTAGTCTTTTGGGTATTTAATTGACTAGTCTTGGGCTAGAACGGCTAGGGCGAGCATTAATTTAGTAGTATGGTGATTTATTTATGCAATTTAAATTAAAGTGAATAGTATACGATTTGTGAAATTATCGTGACCGACTTGAGCGTCGGGTTGGTGGATGAGGTGGCGTCTGTGATTTCGGGCTGAATGTTGGGTATGTGTGATTTGATGTGATTGGGCGTGGATTTGATTGAAATAAGTGGCGTGTGCACTGTTTGTGAGAGGTTAAGCCGGATCGATCGGAGGGCTACGGACTTGGGGCGTGTTTGGCGGTCCGTGTAAAGGCATGAATGGCGGGGTGCCAATTGGATTGTGGGCTTGAGGCGTGCGGACGGTGGCCCGTTAAAGGTGTGATTGGACGGGCGTATTTTCGCCGGTCGTTGAATTGTATGATTACCGTGGGTTTGGGACGCGACGTGACCCTTTGGAATTAATTGATTGAATAATATGGCTTGGGACGTGCGGACGGCCATTGAAATTGATTGAAACGTGAGGCTTGTGAGCCGTGAGATTGAATTTGAGGCGCAGATGCGAAAGTTGTGAGAAAGATGTTGGGACACGCATGTGATTCGAGTGTGATTGAAATGGCTGGTTGAGTGTGATTGGATTGGCTGGTTGAGCGTGTGACCTGATTGGTGTGGTTGATTGTTTGGTTGACCGATTGATTCGATTGAGCGTGTGGATGTTGATCGAATTGGTGATGTGCGTGTGGATGGTGGTTGGATGGGTTGGGTGCTTGTTTGGATTGACCGCTTCGAGTGGAAGTGTGCGTCTTTGGTGATTGTGATGTGGCGGTGAATTGTACTTGCATTATCATGTCCGGACTAATATGCAGGATTGGCACGTGGTTGGCGAGGTAAGCCTTCTATGTGAAATTGATTATATGGTGGTAGTTTGCATGTTAGATTGGTGCGGATACGCATTAGCCTAGGTTAGGTTTAGGTTGTTGCTTATTGAGACTCTGTCTCCACGGTTATTATATAACCACTTTCAGATTCGTGACCGTGATGGATTCGGAGACCGCGGTGTACCTTTTTGTAGAGGAGATAGGCTTGTCAACCACCGCCTCTTTTTGAAAAAACTGTTGTTGATTTTGGAAGCCGGATTGCCTTTTTGTAATATTGAAGGATTTATAATATTTGGTGTTTATTATATTTTGATGTCTATTCCTTAGTCATGTATTAAATTATCAGGTTATTTCTATTTGCTTCGCGTGTGTTTAATCTCTGATATTTTGGGTTGGGTCGACGACGATCCGGGGACGTCGCATTTAAATTATCGACCGTGTCGCGGGGATGTCGCGGGCCTCGGTGGGGTCGGGCGTGACATCACCCCTGTTGAATTGGTATCGAGCAAGGTCGGACGAACCAAGATGGTGAAGCACTGGGTGATGGGGAGGCGATGACTTAGGGGTGAGCAGGTTAGGAAGACTCGCGTGCTATCGTCTACAGACAATGTGATTGTGATTGCTAAGTGGTTTTGTGCAATATATGTGAGGTGCAGGTGCGTCGGGACTTGAGGTAAGTGCCCGAACTTGTTGGCTGTGATTGGGTGCTATTTGTGATTGGCTGCCTGCTGAATGAATTGTGTTGTGATTCATTGCCTAGGGCTTAGACTGGTATAGTTGGCCTAGGTTTCTAATTCCTGTGTGGAACTTAGCAGGTGGGCATTTGTGAGAATCAGATAGATGAGTGGTCGAGGTCGAGGTCGAGGTCGAGGTAGAGGTCGAGGTCAGTCGGGTAGCCCTTAAGCTGGAATCGTGGGGGATCCTGAGTTAGACGAAATGTGGAGAGATCACCGAGGAAGCAGGATTTTTTATCGGTAGACAGACCGAGAAAGGAGTGCCAAAGGAGTGCAGGTGAAAATCATCGAATGCCGACGGTGAAATCGCCAGGAATAATGAAATCGTGTGATGTAAGAATAATGTCCAATAGTAGAACATCCGGGTGTGAAACCCAAGTGAAATAAGGGAAAGGCCTAAGCTGTCGAGATAGTAGAGGAGTGAAAAAGGCGAGGTGCCAAAACCCCGAGGAAGAGTCGATGACGAAAGCAGTCTACCCCTGAATAATGCACGATTGCGGATGGGTAGAGGGAGGGAAAGGCTTTTCCACTGCATCGCCTTCCCTAATTGACTGTCTTTAATGAGACTTTCACGGCAAGTACTTCTCGGAAAGTGCCCCGAGAGCAGAAGCTGGTTGAATTTATGAGGCCGCGACAGTGGCTACCGTCAAGGGGATCAAGAGGAGTCGAGTTTGCAAGACTGTCCAATTTGCCCCCGTGGAGGATGGTGGAGAATCAAAGGGACAAGGCTAGAGGTTCCGGATGGGCTGAAACCGATCTTCGCAGTACCGATGATATCTTTGAATTTGAGGAGCTACAACGAAATATATGAGAGGGCTCATAATCGAGCGAGATCAGATGGATCGGGCTGCCGCTCGGATCGCGGGTGCCCCGGCTAGGGATAATCGTCAATTTGGGAAGAGACCCATGATAGGGAACAATCGCTGTCCTGGCCAGCTAGAGGGGCTATTGGGAAGCCCAAATGCTATATTTAACGCCCGTAGGTTATGGAGGAAGGCACGGAAAATGGACATCATCAATAGGAGTGTAGCATGTTTTATTTTGGCGGAGGGGTCATCGGATGAAGGGACGCCCCAACAGACATGCTGGGCCACCAGCGCTACCGCCACCACCGCCTTTAATGGAAGCCGATTCGAGCTATCCACCGCAAATCAGAATAGACCGCCCGCCCAAGGACGAGTGTGTATGCAATGGCAAGGAGGGAAGCCTTGAGACGCCACCTGGCGTGGGTCACAGTGTACGGTTTCTCTCTGTGATCATGCCGCATATGCCTTGTTTGATCCGGGGCGCCGCATTTGTTTATCTCTCGAAAGCGTTCGTTGAATTATTTGGGATTGAGCTAAAATTGCTTTGATGTTATCTTTGTGTGTTACTACCCCATTGAAATGATAAAGTGCTGATTTCGTTTAGGATGTCCCAATTGTAAGATAGTGATTGGTGATAGGGAAGGAAGGATAGATTTGGCGTGTATTATGTATGCATGACTTTGATGTGATTATCGGTATGGATTGGTTAGTCAAACAGAAAGTTGTTTTTTGGACTGTAGTAGTAGTGGTGATCCAATTTAATCCAAATTGACATCCTAGATTTGAGTTTGTGGGAAACCGGGAGGAACCTCGATCCTTGGATTTCGTCGCCGAGGTATCAAGCTATTAGGCGAAGGGTGCCAAGGATTTCTCGCAAATGTGGTCGATTCTAACGGCCGGAGGCCGAAAGGGGAGGATCTTGTGGTGTGCAATTTTCCCGATGTCTTTCCTCAGAATTGCCGGACCGCCACCGATAGAGAAGTGGAGTTCGTGATTGAGTTAGCCCTGGGGCCGGAACCGATTTTGAAAGCACCCTATAGGATGTCGATGTCGGAATTAAAAGAATTGAAAGTTCAAATGCAAGAGTTGCTGGATAAAGGCTTCATTATTCGTCCCTAGTCGTCTCCATGGGGCGCTTGATTTTATTCGTAAGGAAAAAGGATGGATCATTGAGATGTAGCATTGACTACGCAGACGGTGAACCAAGTGACCATCAAGAATAAGTACCCGTTGCCAAGGATTGACGACCTATTTGACCGGTTGCAAGGGCATCGGTGTTTTCTAAGATCGATCCGAGGGCGGCTATCATCAATTGAGGATCGAGGGAGGAGGGGCGTGCGAAGTCGGCATTCGGGACGAGGTATGGGCACTATGAGTTTACGGTGATGCCGTTTGGACCGACGTAACGCCCCTGTAGCCTTTATGGATTTGATGGTCGGTATTCAGGGAATTTTTGGATCAATTTGTAATCGTGTTCATAGATGACATTCTGGTATATTCGAAGAGTTCCACGAAACACGAGGTACATTTGGAAAAGGTTCTACACGGACCCTAGGAGACATGCACTCTACGCCAAATTCCTGCAGAGTGCAGTGGCTTCATCGAGTGGCGTTCTTGGGACATGTGGTATCAGGAGAGGGCGGTGGACCTGCGAAAATGAAGCCGCTGTTGAATTGGCCAAGGCCGACAACAGCGATTGACCGAGGTTCGAGCTTCTTGGGTTTAGCAGGATACTACTTGACGCTTATTGAAGGGTTTTCGGCATTAGCGATGCCAATGACGCGGTTGCTAAAGAAAGAGACGAGGTTTGAATGGACAGATAAGTGTGAAAGGAGTTTTCAGGAACTGAAGCAAAGATTGACAACGGCGCCAGTACTGACGATTCCTTCAGGATCGGGCGGGTATGAGATCTATAGTGATGCTTCGCTTAGAGGATTGGGATGCGTGCTAATGCAACATGGAAGAGTGGTTGCGTATGCATCGAGGCAGTTAAGGCCTCACGAAATGAACTACCCGACCCACGATTTGGAATTGGCAGCAATTATTTTCGCACTAAAAATTTGGAGGCATTACTTATGTGGAGAAAGGTTCCAGATCTATACGGACCATCAGAGCCTCAAATACTTGTTTTCTTGAGAAAAGAACTAAATATGAGATAGGCGTTGGATGGAATTGTTGAAGGACTACGACTGCGACATATTGTATCACCCCGGAAAGGCCAACCGGGTAGCGGATGCCTTGAGTAGGAAATCGAGCATCGCGCAATTGTTGGTTAAAGAGTGGATTTTATTAGAAGGCGCGGAGACGAAATTTAAGTTGGCGGTAGGACACCTCTCGAATTGATGGCGACATTAAGGATTGAGCGGAAGTGCAAGCCAAGATTAAGGCGTTGCAGTCTACGGACCTCGAGATTCAGGAAAATAGTGAGTATGGATGACACTAAGAGGAGCCGGACTTTGGTGTCGAGGAGGGAATTCTTAAGTTTAGAGGGCGTTTGTGCGTCTTCCGATGATTTGGAACTTAAGGAAGAATTTTGTCGGAGGCTCATAGGAGCAATTCAAAGTATCCACCCGGCAGCACTAAGATGTATCAGAATCTTAAAGTCAAAGACTATTGGTGGAATGGAATGAAAAGTGGACGTGGCCAAGCATGTGGCCAAGTGTTTGACGCCAACAAGTGAAGGCAAAGCATTGTAAACCCGGTGGAATGTTACGGCCGTTGGAAATTCCAGAATGGAAATGGGAGCACATCACAATGGATTTTGTAACTTGGACCGCCAAGGGCCGAGGGACACGACTCTATTTGGGTAATAGTAGAGTTATTGACTAACGCACTGGCGGTCAAGGCGAAGGATTTCGAGCTAGAAAGGTGGCGAGAATTGTATATGCGCCGAGATAATTAAATGCATGGAGTACGGTATCGATCACCCGGACCGTGATCCCGGTTATTGCAAACTTTGAAAAGTCTGCAATCAGCCATGGAACTAAGTTACAATTTAGTACGGCCTATCACCCCGCAGACGGATGGCGATCTGAAAGGACTATTCGGACTTTGGAGGATATGCTAAGGGCATGTGTGCTAGATTTTCAGGGCAAGTGGGAAGAAGCAGTTGCATTTAGTGGAATTTGCCTACAATGCTTTTTTTTATTGAGTATCGAATGGCGCCATTTGAAGCATTATATATGCGGGCTTGCGAACACCGTTGTGTTGGGATGAGGTAGGAGAAAAAGTATGGCGGGTCGAGTTGGTTCAAAGATCGGTAGAAACAAAGAAAGATTATCCGGGAAAGGTTGAAGACCGCTCGAGCCGCCAAAAAGAGTTATGCGGACCGGAGGCGTAGGTCGTTGGAATTCCAAGTGGGGGACCACGTATTCCTCAAGGTGTCACCGATGAGAGGATTGTCGCGGTTTGGTAAGAAAGGAAAATTGAGCCCGAGGTACGTGGGTCCATTCGAGGTCTTAGAGAGAGTAGGCATCTTGGCTTATCGTCTCGCGCTGCCGCTAAATTTATCTCATGTGCATAACGTGTTCCACGTGTCTATGTTGAGAAAGTACGAACCGGACCCGACCCACGTGCTGAATTTTGAGCAAGTAGACGTGGACGACAGGGTGTCGTACGTGGAAAGACCAGTGCGAATCGAGGACAGAATAGAAAGAGTATTGCGGAACAAGAAAATTCCGATGGTAAAGGTGATTTGGGAACATCATGGAACCGAAGGCGCGACGTGGGAAAGTGAAGAGTTGATGCGACACCAATATCCCCATCTGTTTGAATAGTTGGGTTAGATTGTAAATTTCGAGGACGAAATTTTTGTAAGGGGGGAAGAATTGTAACAGTCCGGATTTTGGCCCATTTTTGGGAATTATAAAACGAGTATTTCGTCAGTGCGCTTATAATAAAATTTCGCCCGGGAACTGATCACTCTCGGGTTCTTATTTTTAAAAAATTAGAAATTTTGCTAGAATCGCACTCGATCGAATTTGGTCGTTATTTATACCCCGAACTTGGCAGTCGATTTCCGGGAGTTTCGGGACGAAATAAATTGGACGGTGTCGATATTATTGCAGCCAGTGTCGAGATTATCGGGAAAAGTGAAAAAGTGGATTTTTGGACCGGGTACAAATTTGGACTGGTAGACCTCCCTCGTAGTGTGGTCTGGGTTATTTTATTTTGACAGGGTGCCCTAGAATATTGTTGGGTTTTGTCGGGGATTATTAGGCCTTTTTCTAGAATTAAATCGGGACCGATAGTTCGGTTTTTAGTTAAACCGTGTCCGTTCGTTCGCGCTTAAATTCAAAATTTTCAAAATCTTTCTCTCTTTCTCTCTCTCCTCTCTCTCCTTCTCTCTCTCCTCTGCCGACACCTCTCTCTCTCTCTCTTCCTTTCTCTCTCTCTCTCTCTCTCTCTCTCTCTCTTTCCCCCCCTCCACAGGAATTCAGTACCTCCTACCCCCCTCTCTCTCTCGTCCCTCCCATACGCATGCATGTACCCCCTCCTCCTTCTCTCTCTCTCTCTGTCCTCCTCTCTATCTCTCCTCTCTTCTCTACTCTCCTCCTCTCCCTTCTTCTTCCCTTAGCGCCGCGTTCGCGTCGTCCTCCCAGCGCCGCCGCCGTCAGCTTAACCGCCCTTTTCTCCCTCCTCGTCTTTTCGCCCGCCAAAGCCATGGGCGTGCCGGCCGTCGCCCCGCCCGTCCTTGCGCCGCCCCGGTTCAAACCCGACCACCACCTCCGCTGCCTCTCTCCCTCCTCCCAGCGTCCTCCTGCCCAAAGCTGAGGCAAAACCCCATTCGCCGTCGCGCCCTTTCAGCGCCCAGCATCGCCGCGCCCGTGCCGCTCGGGCTAGAAGCGGCTAGGGCGAGCATTAATTTAGTAGTATGGTGATTTATTTATGCAATTTAAATTAAAGTGAATAGTATGCCCCGATTTGTGAAATTATCGTGACCGACTTGAGCGTCGGGTTGGTGGATGAGGTGGCGTCTGTGATTTCGGGCTGAATGTTGGGTATGTGTGATTTGATGTGATTGGGCGTGGATTTGATTGAAATAAGTGGTGTGTGCCTGTTTGTGAGAGGTTAAGCCGGATCGATCGAGGGGCTACGGACTTGGGGCGTGTTGGCGGCGGATCCGTGTAAAGGCATGAATGGCGAGGTGCAATTGGATTGTGGGCTTGAGGCGTGCGGACGGTGGCCCGTTAAAGGTGTGATTGGACGGGACGTATTTCGTCGGTCGTTGGAATTGTATGATTACCGTGGCTTGGGACGTGCGGATTGGCGGCCCACCGGAATTAATTGATTGAATAATATGGCTTGGGACGCGACGGGCGGCCATTGAAATTGATTGAAAACGTGAGGCTTGTGAGCTGTGAGATTGAATTTGAGGCGCAGTGGCGCGAGTTGTGAGAAAGATGTTCGGACACATATGATTCGAGTGTGATTGAAATACCGTTGAGGACTGGATTGGTGGTGACGAGCGAGGATTGACATGGTTGAGCGTGACCGATTGACTAATTGAGCATGTGGATGTTGATCGAATTGGTGATGTGCGTGTGGATGACTGGTTGGATGGGTTGGGTGCTTGTTTGGATTGACTGAGCCGTGGTGGAAGTGTGCGTCTTTGGTGATTGTGATGTGGCGGTGAATTGTACTTGCATTATCATATACGGACTAATATGCGGGATTGCACGTGGTTCGAGGCGAGGTAAGCCTTCTATGTGAAATTGATTATATGACTGGTAGTTTGCATGTTAGATTGGTGCAGGTACGCATTAGCCTAGGTTAGGTTTAGGTTGTTGCTTATTGAGACTCTGTCTCACGGTTATTATATAACCACTTTCAGATTCGTGACCGTGATGGATTCGGAGAGACCGCCGGTGTACCTTTTTGTAGAGGAGATAGGCTTGTCAACCACCGCCTCTTTTTTGAAAACTGTTGTTGATTTTGGAAGCGGATTGCCTTTTTGTAATATTGAAGGATTTATAATATTTGGTGTTTATTATATTTTGATGTCTATTCCTTAGTCATGTATTAAATTGTCAGGTTATCTCTATTTGCTTCCGCGTGTGTTTAATCTCTTATATTTTGGGTTGGGTCGACGACGATCTGGGACGTCGCATTTAAATTATCGACCGTCGCGGGGATGTCGCGGGCTCGGTGGGGTCCGGGCGTGACAGTTTATGTTTTAATCAGAGATGAAGCTAGCGCTAAAGATTTCATGTGTTGATTCTTTTCTCTTTTCTTGGCTTTAAGCCCTCTGTTTCGCAGAATAATGTACTTGGTAATGACATAATTTATATGACATGCACTAACCATAAAATTAGGATTATCGTGTATTATCAAGATAAAGGTATTCACGCGCTTACTCTAACAATTTTTAAAAGAGTTATCGATCACCTAAGTTGTACATTTCTAAGGGAATTGTTTGTTTTTGGCTAAAGAGCTTTTTTATGCTTTTTTTTTTATAAATATTTTAGTCCTCTAATTCTACCCATTCAATTCTGTTTATTTTTCTCCCTCGCCTCTTTCATGCGTCTTCCCCTCTTGATCACTAACCACTATCTATTAGACCCGATCAATGGGCAAGCTAGGCTCGACACCGAGCCTAAAAGTCCTTGTCCAAACTTGTCCGTGACATAACATTTACTGTATTTTCTTCGTACCATAATTGAGCCCAGGCACGCGTTGACCAGGCCTAAGTGGGCCGATTTGAGCCTAAAAGTGACTCATCTTTGCCTGGATCTACCCGAAATGCTTTGATCGTCCTAACAAGTCCAAGCAGGCCAGTTTCGGTAGGTTGCCAGACCCATGATTAGAAAGATGATACTCGCTACCTTGCTTAGTCAACTTTGGTTGACATTACTAGCTAGCTTTAACATGTCAAAATTACGATATAATTGCACATTTAGCGTTGGATGTGTGACAAAACTTAGCGATAGTTATGCGACCAATTTCACTCAAATGTTAACTATCCAATGGTGAAAGTGTAACTTACTTCTAACAGTGGCAACGGACCTAATAAAAGGACTTAAATTTATCATTTATACGAGATTCGGGTTTATGTTGGCCCTTTTTCTCACTATACTTATGCCCATGAAGGTTATGGGAATTTTTATGGGTAAAGTCTAATCCTTTGCACTATTGAAAATATCTAATTTTCTCTTGGTGTATTGTGAAGAAAATAAACAAAAAAGACTGATCGCGGGTTTTTTTGGCTTTCGATTTTTTTTAAATGCAATCGAACTCTATGAGTTTTCAATTTCGCAAGGATACGTGGAGTTCATTATCCTCTCGTTCTTAATTACAATGTAGAAGATAAAAGCCATATCTATTGCTCATTGCTAGAGTAGTATGGCTTGATGCCCCGAAGGCCCCCAAACAAGAAAGTGACACTAAATGATGCGGGAAGTGACAAGTTTCGCGATGATGATATATTTTGCTTGTTTTTAGATCGTAAACATTATGTTCATTGCGTTAGGCCTTAAAAGGCCCTTTCAAATAACCACATTGGAATTTCCTGTCAATATAAATGTATGTCGTGGCTTTGAACTTAGAAAGAAATTGCAAAAACACAGAAGAGCTGGAATTTCAAATGTGAAAGATTTCAAAAGCCCTTTACTTAAATGAAGGAACTATGAAGAAAAAAGGAACCGAAAAGAAAAAAAAAATTAACTGATCAAATAGGTTGAGATAAGTATGAACTCAGTACTTTCACTTGCCAATTATGATCCGAAAAATTAAGAAATAAATAAGGAGGCACTTAGCTAGACATTTTGTTTCTTATATGTAATATACAATATTCTTTGAAGGGATAATGATACAAATGATCTATGAACTTTAATCCAATGTACAATGTGGTCCATAAACTTTAAATTTGTTCAATGTAATCCTTGAACTTTAACAAAATGTGCAATATCATCCATGAACTTTTAATTTATTCAATGTGGTCCCTAGACTTTTGATACATGTTCAATTTAATCCCTAACTGTATGAAAATATTCATTATTGTCTTTCTATTAATTCAAGTTCAGAGATAATATTGAATTTATTCATATAGTCCATGGACTATATTGAACATGTACCAATAGTCTAAGGATTATATTAAACAAATAAAAAGTTTAGAGACAACACTACACATTGGACCAAAATTCGGGAATCACATGGAATAAATTTAAAATTCGGAGACTACATTGCACATAGGGCCAAAGTTCAAAGACCATTCGTATCGTTTTCCCATTTCAGGACGCCATTTCTTAAGTGAAGGAACTATCAAGAAAAGAGGAACAGAAAAGAAAAAAACTTAACTCAGCAAATAGGTCGAGATAAGGATGAACTCAGTCCTTTGACTTGCTAACAATGATCCATAAAATTAAGAATTAACGGAGGCACTTACCTAGACGTTTCGTTCCTTAAATGTATTTTACAATATTCCTTGCATTTTATGTGATCACACACTTTTACTGTTTACTTTTCTTTTTAATCTCAAAAAACTTAACACTAATCACGATTGGCTATCTTAGTCATGCAGGGAGATTTGATAGTATGTAGAATCGATAATTTTTTGTTATGTATTTTATTTTGCAGACACCTTGAAAGATCCTTTGTAGTCTGGTTGGTTAGGATACTCGGCTCTCACCCGAGAGAACCGGGTTTAAGTCCCGGCAATGGAATTTCGTTTTTCTTTTCTTGTTCCTTCTCTCTTTTCCTGAATTTGTAATGATCTTGTCTACTATTATGGAAAATGAGAAGGCACAGAAATAGAAAAGGCGACCATAGAATCGTCCGACTTGCAAGTGAATCAAAGTTGTTGTCAAAATCCCATGATGTAACTCTTTTGTCATTTACTTTCATGACATATAGTTCATCAAATTTTGGAATTTGGGTATTTGCAGGACCTCTTATCATCAATTTCAATTGTAGATATATGTAGCAAGACAAGCAGGCCGATTGTTTGTTTTACAGTTTGAGATTCTGCTAAAAACAGAGGAAAAGATGTCAGTGTCTCGGAGACGTTTGGTTACGTCTTCCGTTGGTTCAAGTTTGGAACACTAATGGGTGTATTTTAGGATCTTAAGGCGGCAAACAAGTTCCGTAACGGGAATGGAGCCTTATTTTGCTGGCAATTAGAAGACAATTCCAATCTACATGTCTGCTATTCGAAATGTTCAATCATGTCTCGGTGATTCGGATGAGAATCGGACAAAGTCTCGGTCAGTGACGAGTCCAAGTTCTTCTCATCGCTTAGAGGATGGACTAAGCACATATGAGATAGTAGTCAACTGTTTTGCTTCTCCGTAAGGCCGTATCGCTTATGTTGATGGGAAGTAACCATCGTTAGTTCCTTCTGTATCATGCAGCTTTCGATTGCCTTTGAAAATTGTCGTGCCAGATTGTGCTGTCTTACTAGTACCGCCTTTGATTTCTTATATATAGCTCTACATCACTCCTGTTTCTAGCATCGAGAGATAAAGGGCCAGAACATCTTACAAAGACACAGAAAATGAATAACTTTAGCTTGAAATGCTTGGGCTCATTGCTTCTTGTTTTTCTGGCTATGAGTTGTATGGAAGTTCAAGGTCAGTCTTGCAGACCGAGCGGCAGAATCAGAGGGAAGAATCCCCCTCCTGGACAATGCAACACCGGGGATGACTCGGAGTGTTGCAAAAACGGCCAAATGTACCCGATTTACAAGTGTTCGCCACCCGTGTCGGGCCACACCAGCGCCCACCTCACCCTGAACAGCTTTGAGGAGGGCGGAGATGGAGGTGGCCCATCTGAGTGCGACAACCAGTACCATTCTGATGACACGCCTGTCGTGGCACTATCCACGGGGTGGTTCGATAACATGAGCAGGTGCCTCAGGAACATAACGATCTACGGCAATGGGAGGAGCACCCAGGCTACGGTGGTGGACGAATGCGACTCGACCATGGGATGTGATGAAGATCACGATTACCAACCTCCATGTGACAACGACATTGTCGATGCATCCAGAGCTGTGTGGGAGGCCCTGGGGGTGCCCAAGGACAATTGGGGTTGGCTTGACGTTACATGGACCGACGCCTAGTTCTTTATGCTATGCTTATCACATACTTATATGTATCTATCGAACGATGTACTTAAAACAAATACCTGTACTAAATATAAAGATACTTCCTTTATGGAATATACGCAGCAATTCCAACTATGGTTGTGAGCACAGCTTCTCCATGCAGAATGTTGAGTGATTGTATAATTGCTTAATGGAATGTTTTTCGTCATATGTCAGCCTTGATGTTTAAGATGAGCTTAGCTATGATGATACCTGATTAAAGAAAATATGCATACGTGACGAAAAACGAGAGAGCAATGGCAAGTGGCCTGTCAGTATCTGTGCCCAGTCTGCTGCTGCGCATGAAAATGCTTCCAGTTAGAAAGTTTCAGCCCAGGAAGCATAATTCTGACGTTATTCCCTCTATAGCCAGTAAGCTAGTGCTTGTGCATCTGAATTATGGGCACTGATACATGGAGTTAGGCTGGCTATTAAGAATGACAATTGCATAATGAGCTAGTTGCCACTGGTGTTATTCAAGCTGTACAAAATCAGCACCCAGCATTATAAAAAATGTCTTCTCTTATCTTTGGCAGATTTTTATTTAGCTTTTCTTATTGACAACTTGAATTTATCGATTGTTATATGAAAGTACCAGCCTTTATTTGAGCAACTAACCAATTATTCTATAATTGAGTTACTAGCTAATTTTATGATACCAGCTCTCATTTGAGTTGCTTACCAACATTTCTTGTTTAACTATTCTCCTATGTTTAATTAACATATATGGGTAATCCGAAAGTACTTCCGACTACGCTGTTATGTGCTTGCTTGGTCATGATTTTTTGCTTTCTTCAACTTATTACATGGTGTTGTAAAGTCGCGCATGTGATATAATATATGGAACTTTTACTACCAAACTGAAAGTACTTCCAAGCTGGGATTTCAGTTGACATGGATATTATCATCAAAAGAAGTACTGGAAAGAGCTAAATAATTGAAGTTCTCAGATTAATTATATCATCTCAAAACTCCTTGATAGTTGGACTCGGGGTGCAACATCTGAATTGGTCAAAGTATCAGGTAATGACCCTAGGATATGCCTGGTCCATAACTTGGCACATGTTCAAACTAATTTTTTTCTTATTTAAATGTAATTTGGAAAGGTCAACTGGATAAACATAGTGTCTGAAATAGTCAACAAGTTTACTGACATAATACTTTTTTTTTTGGTCAACATACTGACATAATACTTCATTAGCTCATAATTCTCAGTAAATAAGACTACAGAGAGTGGAAACTACTCCATTGAAAAAAAAAAACTAGTATGAAATTACCAAAGTAATGTGATTTGACAGATGATCTAAGCTAAAGGATCAGGAAATAAGTAGAAAAAGAAAGTTGCTGCTTGACATTTGACAGAGAAAAGCACACGAGAGAAGTGTGGTCCAGCTCCAGCTCCAGCTCCAGCTCCACCCTGTTAATACTAAAAAGAAAGGAGGCCGAGTGCAGAGAGACGTCGTCGTTTCGGTTTCGAAAGAAAGATGAAATGATTACGGCGGGAGTGATGGAGGCAAACAGCAACTCGGAAGAGATGGAAAGCCAGAGCAAAAGTTTGAAACTTTGAAGAGCTTTTAAGCCGCTGGTCCCTCCTCTCCAACTATCACGCCACTTCCTCAGTCCTAAGTTTCTCTCTCTTGTTCTTGAAACGTTACGGGCCAAGACGCATTCGAGGATGGGAAAACGATAGTGTCCATTGAATAACAATCTTTCTCGAATCATTACACTACCAGCAACACCAACGACGACGACACCCACTTGTTAAAATAACGTCAAGATTCTGCGGCTTTGAGCAGAAGTTGGTGGCATGTCGGAGAAATTATTTGTTCTTTCTTTAGTTTATCATCTGCAGCAACAAACCAACCTTGTACGCTCAATGTATTTTGTTTAGTATGTGTTAGAGGTTATGGGTTTGAGAGAGTAGAAAGTGTTTTGCTTAAAGTATTACATCAAGAAACGTCAAGTTTGGAACGCTCAACAGTGTTATCTCTAGCGTAGGGAAAACCCTAGAGTTTATATGCAAGCTATTGGGCTCCAACCCATATGGGCCCAAAATAACCATGCTTTAAACCTATTGGACTTGTATGTGAACATATTATTTGGACTATATTAATAATATATCCAATAATCTCCTCTTATGTTCACCATACAGCACAATCCAATACGGTGGTCAGTGTAATGTTCAAACAAGTATGAATCATCCACATTCGGGTCCAAGACAGTCAACTTAGATCGAGCAAAGAGTTTTAGCACTAAATATTAAACTCAATCATAATTTGCAATCTAAATAAGTGAATCATCCTTAACATGAATTTGTTCTGAGATCAGCACATAAAATTAAATATGAAGAGTTTCAGATTCAGTTTAAACTCATCCAAATCCCGATATCCAAAATAAATCTCAGAATTAGTTCACAACCAAACATAATAATGTTCACAAAATAGAGATAGCAAAATGGAAGTCTCAAGTAAATAAACTCCACCAAAATGGGCAATAGCAGGTGACCTGTCAAGTCCCTACATACTCTAAATGATATATTTATTCATCTAGTAGATCATCTTGGTCAGGATCCCACCCAATAAGCTCTCCTCCATCTCTGCCATCCCCTATAGAATGTCAAATATGAATTTCATATTATTATGAATTCAATCAGGCAGAGAAGAACATATATTAATGTCATAAAGCATCATAATATCATGTTCATAAGCATCAAGCCAGTTTCATAAATTATGAACAAGGCCTAAACAGTTTGAATTACAAAGAACCATCAACTTCGGCTTATTTATAAGTGAATAACCATTGTCTAGTTTCAAAGAACGGGACCAATAGTCATGTCACTTACAATAACCAATAGGCTTCTTATGCAAACAACTATCTCTGTATTTCAATTTGGAATGTCACAATTACTAATTCCTTAAAGTTAAATAATCTAGCATCAAGTTTGGAATGAGATCATTTAACCAAAGGATAGTCCAATCTAGTTGAATTGTATCATCAAGTTTGGAATGACACAAGCCCCCAGATAGAACCTTTGAATTAGGTTAACGTTATCTTCATCAAGTTTGGAATTGACAACTCACCCTTTTCAAATTAATCAGCAACCATGAACATCGATGAAATACATAAACTGTGCTTATCATTGTGGCCAACAAAGGGAGATTCGATAATGCAAAACATACAATTAGAAGGTAAGTAAATGGTAATTAAGACATATCTACATAGTCTTTAACCCCATTTCCCCCACTGTTTTGAATAATCGATCTGTGGGCATACCCTTTGTGAGAGCATCGGCCATGTTATTTGTTGATCGCACATCGATCAAGGTGATAACTCCTTGTTCGCGCAGATAATTCAACAACGCATGTCTCAGTCTCACATGTCTTCTCTTGGAATTAAAGAGAGCATTATTGACGACTTAGACAGCGACTTGATTATCACAGAACAAGTTTAAAGAACTAATCTTTAGCTGAGTCAAAGGAATATCCATAATCGATTCTTTATCCACTTTGTCTCTTCGCCTACCGAGGCTGAAGAAAAAAGTTCTGATTCCATAGATGACAATGCAATACAAGTCTATCTTTTGGATTTCCAAGTAATAGCAGCTCCACCCAAAGTGAATACATATCCACCCGGTAGACTTACTATTTCCAATTTCGAGCACCATGAGGCATCAAAATATCAATCTACAAGTTGAAGGATAACCAGAATAACATAGAGCATAATCTTTAGTACCTTTAAGGTACCTTTATCCCTACTGAGGGCATCCCAATGCTCTTTACTAGGATTACTAGTGAAACAACTCAGCATGCCAACCGTAAAAGGCTATGTCGTCGTCTAGTGCAACTCATAGCATACATAAGACTACCAATCGGTTTTGAGTACTTTAAGCGATCGGCACTTTGGTCCCTTCGTTAGGACTCGGTCTTTTATTATAATCACATGGTGTCTTTTCGGTTTACACTCACTTTATCCCGGTAGAAAGTAGTTGCTCCATATAATGAGTCTTGCTAGGGGAGATGACTTGCCTTTCAAAGCTTACTTTCATACCAAGAATGGTATTAGCAATACCAAGATCTTTCATGTCAAATTCTTTAGCTAAAGTAGCTTTCACATCACTCACTCTGAGAATGATCGGAACTAAAAAATTAACATGTCGTCAATATACACGCAAATAATGACTGTCTTATTTGACATAGAACGATGGTAAAGGCATTTATCTGAATAACTAGATTGAAAGCCATAACTCTTTATTACTTTGTCATATTTAAGATGCCACATCTTAGGTGCTTGTTTAAGATCATACAAAGATCTGTTCAATTTACAAACTTTGTCCTCAAGACCTTTCATGACATACCCTTCCGGTTGTTCCATGTAGATTTCCTCATTTAACTCTTCATTTAGGAAAGCTGTCTTTACATCCATTTGATGCACTATAAAGTGTTCAATAGATGCCAAAGCAAGAAGAATTCTTATAGTTGATAGATGACACACGGTGAATAGACATCAAAATAGTCTATTCCACTCAATCATTTATAGCCTTTAGCTACTAAATGTGCTTTGTATCTAGCTATTGATCCATCACTATTCAGTTTCTTCTTCAATACCCACTTACAGACCTATAGCCTTAGCCCCTTTTGGCAAATGGACTAGTTACCAAGTGTGGTTTTGTAGCGGATAGCTCATTTCATCATCTATGGCTTCACGCCCACGTAGGGATTCCCTAGATCTCATTGCTTCTTGGTAGGAGAATGGATCATCCTCTAAATGGTAAGTAACAAAGTCCTCACCAAAACTTTTAGGAACTCTATCTCTTGTAGTACTCTAACCGGAACTTGTTCAATAGTCAACTGTGGGGAATTAGTGTCAAAAGAGCTTGCTTCAAATTCCCTGGAGACTCGAAATCATATCGTGAGATCCAGAAACATTCAAGCCATGATCTCGAGAAACTTGTTCTCAAAAACTCTGCATCTCTAGATTCTATTATTGTATTAGTAGATAGATCTAAAAATCCATTTGCCAGACTATCTTCCACACAACCTAGATATACACAAGTAATGGTTCTAGGTCCCACTTTAGGTCTTTTAGGATCTTGTATCCTTACATAAGCAACACAGCCCCAAGTCTTAAGAGTATCATATCTACAAGGACACTTATGCCATATCTCATAAGGTGTCATAGACAACTTAGAGTGCGGCAACCTGTTTAGGATGTGATTAGCAGTTAAAACTGCTTTTCCCTAGTAGGAGGAAGGCATGCCAGCTGTGAGTAACATGGAATTTAACATTTCAGTTAACGTTCTATTCTTACGCTCGGCAACACCATTTGATTGGGGTGAGTAAGGAGCAGTGGTTTCAAGTATTATGCCCTCCGAAGCACAAAAGTCCTTGAACCCTGTCATTGTATATTCTCCTCCTCTATCACTTCTAAACCTCTTAATTTTCAAGTTGAGTTGATTTTCTACTCTAGACTTGAAAATCTTAAACTTTTCAAAAACCTCATCTTTCGATTTCAACAAATAAACATGACAATATCGAGAAAAATCGTCTATGAATGTTAGTAAATACTTTCGACCACATATAGTAACGTAATTTCTGAAGTCACAAAGGTCAGAATGTATTAGCTCAAGAAGTTATATGCTTTTAGAAACAGACTTAAAAGGTTTTCTAGTGATTTTAGCCTGTGCACACACTTCACATTTGTCAAATAGAATAGAAATATCCAATGAAATGTTGTGAGTTTTAGCTAGATGTTGCATTTTTCCTGTTATTCACATGTCCAAGTCTATTGTGTAACAACTTTGGATCAATCAAAGTAGAATTCATATGGTTGATGCTATCAATATCTAAACTCAACCTATACATACTGTTAACCATGAATACACAATCGAAATTGTTAGAGTATAATTATTTTTATTTTCTAGGTTTTATTCCTTTTTACATATATAAGGGCATTATGGTCATATACAATTTATATTTAATATAAATATATTGTGATGGGTGTAGGGTTTCAGTTACACATAGAAACCAAGAGCCCCTTTCTTGGATTTTACAATCTCTTTCTTTCTCTCTTCTTCTCCTTTCTTTTTTTTCTCTCTTCGTTCTTTTCTCTCGTTATTTTTCTGCGGGTTCTCTAATCAGCTTAGTAACATGGTATCAAAGCACGGTTTGACTACTTGATTACCTGGTCCTATTGCTGGTTTGAGAGTCCCCTAATAATCCTATTCCTTCTCTAGTGCGTAGCCACCTAAAGCTGCAATTTTTACCTATTTTCTCTTCAAGTCCCGATACATATAAGATCGGGAGAAATCAGATTTATCAGGTTCCGTTTGTGACAATGGATTACAACACTTCTTGATCAGCAGATTCAAGGATCGGGGTATTTCGTTGATTATGCAGCCTATATTTATAAGATTTCAGCATCCCTTTGTTTGATTGATGGAGCCAATTGCATCTGATTATATGTTGGTATTATTGTTTTATTTCTTGCACTGAAGTTTCGGCCTTTGTGATCGGTGGTAGATATATTTATATTGAGATTTTCACCATGAATGGCACTAAGTCTTCTACGGACAGTGTCAATGTTCAGATTACCACCATTAAATTGAATGGATCCTCCAATTACTTGCTATGGGCTCAAGCTGTGAAGGTTTATATTAATGCCAAAGGGAAACTTAATTATCTTACTACAGAACCCCCGCTGAAAACTCTAAAGACTATAGTGACTGGATGAGAGAGAATGATACACTTTTGGTGTGGTTATGGAATAGCATGGAACCATCCATTGCTACTAATGTCATGTTCCACACGACTGCCAAGGGAGTGTGGGATGATCTTATGGAGAGTTACTCACAAGACAAAAACATGTCTAGAGTCTATGAGCTCTATGAGAAGATCTTTAATTTTAAACAGGGGGACAAGTCTCTTGGAGAGTATTATAGTGCTTTGAAAGGCATGTGGGAAGAACTTAATCTTTATCAGCCCATCACTACTAATCTTGAGACACTAAAGACACAACGAGCTGAATTTCAGGTGGCCAAGTTTTTATCAGGCTTGAATGTCTGGACTGACCTATGAAGAGTCAACTTCTTCTCGGAGAGAAAGTTCCTTCTATGAATGAAGCATTTTGTCGGATTCAGCGCATTGTCCCTCCGTCTTCTACATCATCTAGAGATAATTCAGCATTTGTGGCTAGTAGTGGTGTTCATGGTCGTGGTGGATTTTCTAATAGAGGTCGTGGGTTTAGGGGGAGGTCGCGGGTCGTGGTGGTGGACGAGTGGACAAAATTTGATCGAGATAACCGCCGGGTATATACTGCGGCAAATCTGGTCATATTATTGACACATGTTGGGCCAAGCATGGCAAGCCTGAGTGGGCTCAGCGATTAGTTACCGCAAATGCTGCTATGTCTGAAGGGAGTGCTGGAAATGTGTCTTACGGCAACACGAATCCATCTATCCCAAGTGGGGGTAGTTCTTCTGAGTCCGCGTCTCGGGATGATATGGTCGCACAACTCATCAAGCGTGTCCAACAACTGGAGGCTTCCAATTCCTCATCCACTGCCACTCTTGCATGTACAGGTAACATGGCCTTTTTCTCTACTTTGTCTCCTGGCACCTCTTGGGTCATTGACTCGGGAGCTTCTAGTCATATGATGGGTAAGCAAGAATTATTTTCTTCACACCATAACTCTAGTCCTTCACCTGAAGTTATTCTAGCTAATGGTTCCTCTACTCAAGTGGTTGGATCGGGGGCTGTCTCACTTACACCCTCCTTATCCTTGTCCTCCGTTTTACATGTTCCCCAACTTCCTTTGAATTTGTTATCTGTTAGTCAGTTAACTAAAAATCTTGGTTGTTCTGTTACATTTTACCCCTCCTATTGCATTTTTCAGGACCTTCAGACAAAGAAGAAGATTGGTGGAGGGCATGAACATGATGGACTCTATTATCTGGATGGTGTCTCCACTGCTGACGCCAATGGTCTAGCTGCTAGTCCTATTACCCCCCTGTTATGGCATTCCCGTTTGGGGCATTTATCTTTATTTAAGTTACAGCAAATAATTCCGAGTGTAAATCAATTTCTACTCTTGAGTGTGAGGCTTGTGAACTTGGGAAACATCATCGTAGTTCTTTTCCTAGTCGTAGTGATTCTCGTGCATCTACTTTATTAGAACTTGTTCATTCGGACATCTGGGGACCTTCCCGTGTTGCTAATAGAAATGGTTTTAAGTACTTTGTTACTTTTGTGGATGATTATTCTCGGCTAACATGGCTCTATATGCTTCATGATCGTTCTGAATTTTTACAAGTTTTTCAATTATTTCATCGCGAGGTTACTAATCAGTTTAATACATCCCTCAAAATTTTATGAACAGATAATGCTCTAGAATACTCACAAAAATCAATTTCTTTGTTTTGTTCTAGTCTTGGCATTATACATCAAACAAGTTGTACTTATACCCCTCAGCAGAATGGTGTGGCCGAGAGAAAGAACCGTCACCTTCTAGAAGTTGCTCGTTCACTCATGTTACATATGCATGTCCCAAAATCATTTTGGAGTGATGCTGTCCTTACTGCTTGTTACCTCATAAATCGTATGCCTTCCACTATCCTTAATCAACAGTCACCAATCAGTATTGTATTTCCTGACAAGCCGTTATTTCCTCTTACCCCGCGTGTCTTTGGGTGTGTTTGTTTTGTCCATAATCTACGACCTGGTGCTGATAAACTATTCCCTCGTGTTACTAAATGTGTTTTTCTCGGGTATTCACGTACTCAAAAGGGATATCGGTGTTATGATCCTATGACTTGTACTCAATATGTCAAAGGTCTTGGCGTTACTTTTTTTTCGAGGGCACACCATACTATTCTCATCGAGGGTAAAGAGTTTTCAAACCGACATTGTAGTTGATCCTCCTATTCCACAACTTATTCCCTTAGATTCCGTTAGTCCTTCCGTACCTCCTCCCTTGCAGGTATATCAGTGGCGAAAGCAATCTACGGCACCACCAGTCTCCAGCTCTTCCATGCCCTCCGTTCAATCTCCCTCCTTGTCTCCTGGTCCGGACGATCTTCCGATTGCCCTTCGCAAAGGTACTCATTCTTGTACACAAAAATCCTCTTTTGCTTACCCTATCGAGCGTTATGTGTCTTTTTCACATCTTCCTCCTCCATTGCATGACTTTGCTCTATCATTACATACTCACACAATTCCTACTTCTACCACTGAGGCCTTGTCTCATCTCGAGTGGAAGAGAGCTATGGATGTAGAAATGGAAGCTTTGGTGTCCCGCCAAACGTGGTCTTTGGTTGATCTTCCTCTTGGGAAAGATGTGGTGAAGTGTCGTTGGGTGTACACTATCAAGTATAACCCGGATGGCTCAGTTGAGCGTCTTAAAGCTCGGCTCGTTGCTAAAGGTTTTACTCAAACTTATGGAGTGGATTATTTTGAGACTTTTTCCCCCGTGGCACGTCTCAATTCTGTTCGTGTTATTATTTCTCTTGCTGTGAATTTTGATTGGCCATTATATCAATTGGATGTCAAGAATGCTTTTCTTTATGGTGATTTGTCTAAAGAAGTATATATGGAGCAACCTCCGGGTATGTTGCCCAGGGGGAGGATCGCAATAAAGTATGTCGGCTACATAAAGCCATTTATGGTTTGAAACAATCTCCTAGAGCATGGTTTGAGAAATTCAGTTCAGTGATCTCCAAGTGTGGTTTTCGCCAATGTTATTCTAATCATTCTGTTTTTGTTCGCAAGGAGTCGGGAGTGGTCATTCTTGTTATTTATGTGGATGATATAATTGTCTCTGGTAGTGATGCAACCGGAATTTCTGAGGTCAAATCTTTTCTTCAACAACAATTTCAGATTAAAGACTTGGGAGCTCTTAGGTATTTTCTAGGTATTGAAGTTTTACGAAGTAGGAAAGGTATTAATTTGTCTCAGCAAAAGTATGTTCTTGATCTTTTATCCGAGATCGGTACACTAGCTTCCAAGCCAGTTGATACTCCTATGGATCCAAATCAAAAGTTTGGAGTTGATGATGGAGATGACATCAAGATAAACATCGGTATCGGGCGTCTAGTTGGGAAACCGATTTATCTTATGTTACAACGTCCCGATATTTCTTTTTGCTTTGTTAGTGTGGTGAGTCGGGTTTATGGAATCACCCAAGAAGGCTCATTGGGATGCTGTTTGTCGCATTCTTCGATATCTTAAAGGCTCTCCGGTAAGGGGACTGATTTATAAACCGAATGGTTCTTCCACCTTAGTTGGCTATTCCGATGCTGATCATTGGGTCAAAGTGTGATCGGCGATTCACGATTGGGTATTGCACCTTTCTTGGTGGTAATTTGGTTACTTGGAGAAGTAAAAAACAGACTACCATTGCCAGATCTAGTGCAGAGGCTGAATATCGTGCTATGGCACAAACTGTGGCTGAATTGCTGTGGTTGAAATCTCTTCTCCAGGAGCTTGGATTTTCTATTAATCATCCTATTGATATGATGTGTGATAATCAGGCAGCTATTTATATTGCTGGAAATCCTGTTTTTCAAGAGCGAACTAAGCATATAGAAGTTGACTGTCACTTTGTTCGTGATTTGTGAAGGTGGTTGGTTGCCACTCCTTACGTTGCCTCTAGAGATCAATTTTGCTGATATGTTCACTAAAGCGTTGTTTCGTCCTACCTTTGTTGCTGGTTGTTCCAAGCTGGGCATGGGTGATCTATATGCTCCAGCTTGAGGGGGAGTGTTAGAGTATAATTATTTTTTATTTTCTAGGTTTTATTCCTTTTTACATATATAAGGGCATTATGGTCATATACAATTTATATTTAATATAAATATATTGTGATGGGTGTAGGGTTTCGATTACACACGTAAACCAAGAGCCCCTTTCTTGGATTTTACAATCTCTTTCTTTTCTCTTCTTCTTCTTTTTTTTTTTCTCTCTCTTCGTTTCTTTTCTCTCGTTATTTTTTCTGGATTCTCTAATCAGCTTAGTAACAGAAATAATATAAGTTAACAGATAAAGTTACTCTACCATTCATAGTTGAAAATGACATACCAGCTTTATCAAGTAAACTCATAGATATCAAATTCTTTTTAAGTAAAGGTACTACTCTAACATGTTTCAAAGTTAGTAATTTACCTGAAGAAAGCACCAAATTTGCAGTTCCAACATGAGTCACCTCTGCCTCACCACCATTACAATTTTCTATAATGTCTTTCACTTCTATGACCTCAGTGAGTGAGTTCTTGTCATTTGTAGCATGACAAGTAGCGCCACTATCTAACCACCACTCAGAGGAGACGCTGGCCTTTCCATTCTTGATCATTCCAGTGAAGGCTTGAGGCTCAAATTTACTAATTAACATATTAATCGCAGTTTGTGGTGTGTCATTCTTTGGCTTCTTTTGTAGCTTACATTCTGCTGCTTGGTGACCCCACTTTCCATGGTTATGGCACTTGCCCTTCTTCTTCCTTTTGAAGATAGTCCTTTTGGCCTCTAACTGTGAAGAGAATTCACCTTTTGATGACTTAAACCTTTTCTGAGGTTTATTAGAATGTGAAACTAAGTTAGCAACTGACTTTTGTTGTCCTTCTTGTTCCAAACTCTTCCTAGATATGTTTTGATCTTTAATGTGAATATACCTCTTTAATTCATCCAGTCTCATCTATTTTTTTCTGTTTGTGCATTTCAGTCTTGAAAGAACTCCATTCAACAAGTAGCTTACTCAATATAAGACCAACAAAGAGATTATCGGATATATCAAAGTTATCCTCTTTCAACATGTTCCTCATGTTCTCAAGTTCAATTAATTGAGAGGTGATACTCAAATTCATATTGAATTTAAAGTCAAAGAACTTCTCTGTTAGAAGAGTTTTAGAGAGTCCCTCTTGTTTTTGAAACTGAGCGTTCAAGTGATCCCATATCTCTTTCGCTGTCTTAAACTCACTATAAGTCATAGCTAGACGAGGATTTAAAGAGGTCAACAAATAATCTCTACAAAAATCTTCATCTTTGTTCCATTGATATTCATCAACATCTTCAGTGGTAGATGCAAAATCACTCAGTACAGTGTAGAATATTTCACGTTCTTTCATGCCAAATTGAACATGCAATTTCCAACCATGAAATTCAGTGACATCAAATGATTGCAGCTTGATAATATCATAGGAACTATGTTTTGCCATTTTAATCAGAGCAAAGACGTAGGAAGAGTGCACCTTGAAGTCCTCGGAGTTCGCAAAATCGAATAAAACCCCTAACCTTGGTCAAACTGCTCTATAGAGGTGGAGTTTGCCAAAACAGACCCCAAAAAAAAATTCGAAGTGCCCAAAAACCTTAAGATGGATTACACTTGTTGCTGGAAGTCGAGAAGTCACAAAATTCGCCGGAAACCGAAAAGTCGCCGGAAATTCGCATGAAGCCAAAAAATTATTGGATTTTCGGTTATCGTATCTTAGTCGTTCGATCTCTGTTTAATGTGAGTGACCACTCAAAACGCTCGTATCGACGAGTAGAACAAGACCCAAGTGGTTTCACCCTTTGAAATTAGCTATAATTTCTGGGTTCTTGAATCAAAGATTTCGGCCACCGAATCTTCAAACTCAGATCCCGCCAACCCTCTCGTCGAAATCGAAAATAAATAATACCTGCGAGTTCGTCTCGACGAGATCTTCAAGTAGACACATTTCTTGCTCAAATCCAACACACGAATCTAATACTTCAAGATTGTTAGAGCTTATGGGTTTGAGAGAGTAATAAGTGTTTTGCTTGAAGTATTACACCAAGAGACGTCAAGTTTGGAACGCTCAACAGTGTTACCTCCAGCGTAGGGAAAACCTAGAGTTTATATGCAAGCTATTGGGCTTCCAGCCCATATGGGCCCAAAATAACCATGCTTTAAACTTATTGGGCTTGTATGTGAATATATTATTTGGACTATATTAATAATATATCCAACAGTACGTTCTTTATGAGATGTTGCTTTTCTCAGTCCATTCGGAATTCTTTCTAGTTCTTCACTGTAGCGGAAGTTTGGACCTTGCTTGGAGAATTGTTGGTCGGACCGAGAAAGTGAAGATTTTTTGTGCAGTGATTGGCTCAAGGTTCAAAGCGGCTTCACGAGTTGGTTTTTCAGTGATTTCATTCATTGGAGATAGGAGATTTTTTTCTCTTCTTTTTCCAGTGTTGGAGATAGGGTTTAAGGTTTTTTTTTTTTGTCGGAAGGTTTAAGGTATTGGAAGCTGAGTTTTTGCTACATCATTGATTTGGTTTTCGCTTCAATGACCCCGAGTTGACTCGATGCTTGAAGCTTCTTAGATGGTAAGATCTTTGCCTGGTTCTCTCTCTCTCTCTCTATATATATATATATATATATATATATATTTATGTTTTGTTTGAAGAGGTAAAGAAATGAGCAACTTGTGGATTTTGAATGCTCTCCAAAGTGATACTTGAACATCTCTCTCTCTCATTTTTTATGTTTTGGAAGATAAAAGCCATATCTATTGCTCATTGCTAGAGTAGTATGGCTTGATGCGCCGAAGGCCCCAAACAAGAAAGTGACACTAAATGACGTGGGACGTGATAAGTTTCGAGATTACGATATATTTTGCTTGTTATTTTATAGCACAAATGATAATCATTATGTTTCTGAAATAGATTTTTTACTAAATTTTTCTATTTTTATTCCCTAAACAAGTTTTTGAACAGGGATACACATTTGATAACAAAACAAAATTTGTCTTTCCGAAATAGAAATTCATTTGATGGGCCTTCTTAAATATCTCCCCCTTATGCTATTTTCCATTCAACGACGGGAGGTGGGAGGCGGTGGCTGACAAGGGGTGGTAGTGGTCAATAGCAAGCTATGGGAGGCGACTAGCAGGGGATGGAGGCGAGAGGCAACGACCAGCAAGGGGTGGCGATGCCCAGCGAGGGGTGGCGATGGTTGGCAGTGGGCAGCAACCACATGTGGCGAGCAGCGGGAGGCAAAAATGAGCAATGAGAAGAGTTTTTATTTCTCTTTTTTTTTTCCAAAACAGAAAAGTAGAAAAAATTTTAGTTTTCATATATGTTCTAAACCTATTTTTGGACTAAAATTTATTTTGAAAGTAGAAAAGTGAAATTGCGTTACCAAACGGATATCTATTTCAAACATGTTCCCAAGAACAGAAAAATAGATCTGGCTAGAAATAGAATGGTTATCGTACGCGCCCTTAAGATCTTAGAATTTTTATGTAATTATCTTAGAGGTTGGGATAATTTTATCACCTTTTTATATTTTAGATCTAATTATACAAATATTGTTTATTTTGATATAGAAGTTATTAATTTAGGTTATCTAGTGGTATTTCTTAGGCTGCGTTTGGCAACACTTTGCCAGAGCCCTTTGGCGCCTTAAAGGCCATTGAGCAAATGCAAATGATATTTGACTAATTTTTTGGAGAGCTTTGAAGAGATACAATTGCATCTCCAAAGACCTTGAGCCTAAGGTAGGTCCAAAGCTACTTTGAATTTTGAGGCTTGAGCATTTTCGGAATACAAATACATTTTATCACATCACATCGAATTTTAATAAATTAAAAAATGATGGCATAGGTCAAACAAAGATGGCATGATTGTTTAAAACAGGTTAAGTATAAAGTCCGCGAATTACCTACCATTAATTTTGCGGTGCCCCAAACGCCGTCCCGTTCAATTTTCTTCTCAAAAAACCCAACAATAAGAAATGATTTCAAAGGAAAAAAAATGATATGGCCACATTAAAATTTCCCTTCTTTATATTTCTTCATCTATCATGCCATAAGATATCTAATTAAACTAACGATGAAATAAAAAAGGACGAGTTTTTTGACTTAGCATTCGATGGGTGTCGTGCATGTACTTTGCATGGAGTGTTGTCTTTCGTTCGATTTAGGCGACGAAAGACGTCGCATTGTGACAATAGTTGTGTCACTTCATAAATTATTAAATATATATTACGAAAAACTAATATATTAAAAAAGTGTTGTCTTTTGTTGGGGTTAATTCCAAAAGGAAAAGCTTCAACTTTACTTTCAAAGATTGTTTTGGTCTAAATTTTTTTTTGTCTTAATAAAAAGTACCAATTTTTACTCAAGTCCCAAATTTAATCCTCGTAATGTGAAATTTTCAAATTGTTCAGGCCAGATTTGGAATTCAAGTGGAAGTTGGTGATTTTTATGAAAAAAAAATCGGATTAGAATTGTCACTCAAGATGAAGCTGATGCTTTTTTTTTTTTTTGGAACTAGGCGCTTTTGTTGGGCAATGAAAGATGTTATATTAAAGAAGGCGAAAGAAGTGAAATTATAACAAACGAATAAAATGTTCCAATTGTGGGGGGCCCTCCAAGTTATCTCATCCACTAGTTAGCATGCCACCCACAAGAAAGCACCGAATAAATGAACTTTTGGGGCTTATCTTATGATACTGGATTAATTTTATAAACCATATGTTTGCATAATTTAAACATTTATTACAAAAAAAATAAATAAATTGCACCTATAAAAAATAAATATATGAACTATGGTTTCGGCGATCACCCTAACTAATAAAGTTGATAGAGTGGTAAAATTTTGAATTATCACACTAACTCCGTTTTTTAAGTAAGAACGTGCTCCGCTTAAACTTGCGAAATAGTAGCTGTACACACAGATTTATATTTTAAGGTAACGCCATTGGGCCGCTGGCCCCATCACCAGGAAGGGCCGATGGAGATGGTCAGGCTGAAAGAACACTGTACATTTTGTGAAATTCACTCACCATCCAGGCAATCTTGAAGTTCCACACATAAAAGGGGAGGCTGTAATAGCTCAACTTTCCAGCAAACCACTTAAAACTCATAAAAAAACCGCTAATAACAAATACGGAGCAAGGCACTCAATATCTCAAACGTCAAAAACTGAAGCTCTTTATGCTGCAATTATGTACTCGATTGAACAAACAAGTGAGAAAACATTTTCTGTCTCCACAGGATGCTTCTTCTTCCTTCGCACTTCAACATGATTTCGAACAAACAAATGTGACCTCCATCACCCCGTGAATCTCTTCATAAGATCTAGCATCATCGCATTGTTGTATATGAACTTTGAGATAATCTTTGTGCGAAGAGACTTTCAATATTTAGAAAAATACAACAAATTTATCACCTCATAGTTTTCAACTAGCATTAGACATGTCTCGGATAATATTTCACTAGCTGCGTCGATGCTTACTTTTATACTAACAACTAGACCTTTCCTTGTTCCCATGGGTCAATGTAGGACACTTGTCATGTCCCTTCTAAAGGCACTTACGTTTATTCACTAAAGTTCCTTTTACTCCTACTCTAGCTTTCTCATTACCTACTAAGCTCACACGCCAAGTCATCACCACCTCTCTTCTGACAATTTTCCCATTACAATGTTTACTTTGCCAACGAATCTCACATATGGTTGTTTTAGCACCACTAAGACCAAAAAATATAAAAGCACATACCCATTATGGTATGATACTTTCGTTTTGTATTAGTAAATTGGCATTCATGTGTCATGGCATGCTGATGTTAGCATTCCATACCATGCAACTTTAGGAAATTCATTGCCAAATCAGCCTTACTAGCACCCCAACAAGAAGTTAAGAGAGAAACTTGTAGAGAGAAGCTCAGAATTCTTATATGCTGTATTTAGATTGTTGGGTAATTAAAGGAGAGAGAGGGACCCTATTTATACACGGACCCTTTTCCTTACAACCGTACATCTTCCGTTATCTAAGAGTGGATGTCCATCTCCTCATCTACCAATGACCCGCTTTAATTTCAAGGAATACTCTAGAATACAAGCGTAGATTTCTCATATCGTCCCCAAGAATATTCTGGAGTACACATGAAGGTCGTAGGTCCTTAGAAGCTTCAAGGCTTGTCCCATCATCTTGGCCACTTCCTTGGCCCATTGTTCCTAGAAACCTTCAGTACACAACACATGATGCATGGCGGGATATTATATAGGTTTAGATCGAGTTGAGATTAAGCATGCAATGCATCCATCCTACCCACGAAACAATGCATAATACATCTATCCAGACTGCTGTTGTTTTAGTGCCCTCGAGTCAGCTCAAAGTCACACATGCACTTCGGACCTTCTCGTCAAATTAGATTGAAAAAGAGTGCTAACATGTAAAAATTTATTAGCTTAGGAAACTTCTTGAGGTTTAATTTCACGGCGCAAGAAGTGTCTACATAATTTTAGTAAGTTATTTTGGTACATGTTCAATGTAGTCCTTAAACTAAATGAAATGGTCAATGTAGTCCCTAATCTTGAATTAATAGAAAGACTATATTGAACATTTTTATATAACTCAGGGATTAAATTGAATATGTACCATGGACTATATTGAACAAATTAAAAGTTTATGGACCACAATGCACATTTGGCTAAAGTTCACAGACTATTTGTGTCATTTTCTCAAAAATAAACAATCTACTGGTTTTATATAAAACTCGGACACTTTTCTTATTTATAAATTGCACATGATAATAAAACAAACAATTCTTTTCTTTCCAATAGATTCTTTTCAGTGAGAAAACGAGACGGATGAGCATGGAATCCGGCGAGCTATTGGCGGATAATATAAAATTCCTTAAGTCTAGTTGATGGATTGAGGAAATTAATGTAGGGTACGGATTCCTATGGTTTCATGATGAATGAAATGTAAAGTCTTGGGGGTCGCAACTTGATTTTGGCTTCACTTGCATGTTTCGCAAGAGATGTTTGAGCGTTACATGTTAAGGCATGTTAGACTTACCATGATATGTTACCATTTCTCATAATGAGTTAACATTTGTCACGACTAAATCGTCACTGGTCGATAATCATCCATAGGACAAGAATGGAGGTACCTATGAACAGTAATCTTCAAACTCAAGTAATTACTCTTCATCACATACTAACATAAATATTGGGGGGCCAATCCGGGAAAAAAAACCAAATGTCTAACTCATACTTGAGCGTGTAGGTCAATTTCTTTGGCAAAAGCTTCAATGGATCCTCAAGACCGGATTGCACATCAACAATATCCGTTCCAAATATGAAGTGTGGTAAGTGGTTATCACGATAGAGAACCAATATGAGGAAGAATCGAAAGAATTTCCGGCAAATGAACCACCATAGAGTCAGGAAGCCGTCGAGAAAATGCCATCTCTAAAGGCTGCCTGCTCGTATGAACGCACGGTATCGAGCAAAATGGCCAGGGCGTAAGTCGAGGAGCTTCAATTGTCAACATTTATTTTATGTACCATTTCACCTATATCGTGCGAGTTGAATAAAATGACATCCTAGAACCAACAGGCCGAAAGGTAACATAATGTTTTTATTTTTTGCTTTAAAATATGAAACCAGCACAACTCGTATTTTAAATTCGTTATCGTTTTTTTAGTTGTGGAACAATCGCATTTCTTCTCGGCCCGTATGATATTTGCTCGTTAATTTCATATAGTGCAATTTTGTTTATAGAATTTCTACTATTTATAATAATCTGAACACATAACCTTTTATCTTTAAAAATCGTTTCTAGCTAGTATGGGGTACTGGTCTGAGACCAGTGGTCTCAGCCTCTCATGCCTGACTCAGGTTGGACCCATCATTATAAATGAGAGCAACATACGGAGAATATGTTCTCAATACAATATTTCTAGAAATTATCTAAAACTTATTTAGCCAAACGAACTATCAATACTGTCTTTCTTTGCAAAGAAACTATCAATAGTTGCGAAAATTCAACAAATTTATCACCTCATGTGGAAAATAAGTCTGGAATTTCAACATATATTTATCACTTATTTTCAGGGCAAGTACAAACTTGGCAACAATAATTAAACACTCGATGCACAAAAGCTTTGACCTAGGAGTTGACGAAGAGTTCGATAGATGATCGCCACGTGTTGCCGAGGAAGTGGTGCGATAGAAAGTCAACCATTGAGAGAATGTCAACGGAGGCCAAAGGCGTACACAACTTAGCAATAGTCGAAATAGTTAGTTTATGTTTTAACCAAGGGGAAGTTGGCGCTACCGATTTCATGTGTTGATTCTTTTCTCTTTTCTAGGCTTTAAGCCCTCTTTTTCGCAGAATAATGTAATTGGTAATGACATAATTTATATGACACGTACTAACCATAAAATTGGGATAATCGTGTATTATCAAGATAAAGGTATTCACGTGCTTACTCTAATAATTTTTTTTAAAAGAGTCATCGATCACCTAAGTTGTACATTTCTAAGGGAATTGTTTGTTTTTGGCTAAAGAGTTTTTTTATGCTTTTTTATAAATATTTTACTCCTCTAGTTCTACCCATTCAATTCTGTTTATTTTTCTCCCTCGCCTCTTTCATGCGTCTTCCCCTCTTGATCACTAACCACTGTCTATTAGACCCGATCAATGGGCAAGCTAGGCTCGACACCGAGCCTAAAAGTCCTTGTCCAAACTTGTCCGTGACGTAACATTTACCGTATTTTCTTCGTACCATAATCGATCCTAGGCACGCGTTGACCAGGCCTAAGTGGGCCGATTCGAGCCTAAAAGCGACGAGTCTTTGCCTGGATCTACCCGAAATGCTTTGATTGTCCTAACAAGTCCAAGCAGGCAAGCTTCGGTAGGTCGCCAGACGCATGATTAGAAAGATGATACTCGCTACCTTGCTTAGTCAACTTTGGTTGACATTACTAGCTAGCTTTAATATGTCAAATTTATGATATTATTGCACATTTAGCGTTGGATGTATGACAAAACTTAGAGATAGTTATGCAACCAATTTCACTCGATGTTAACTATCCAACGGTGAAAGTGTAACTTACTTCTAACAGTGGCAAACGACCTAATAAAAAGACTTAAATTTATCATTTATAGGATATCTGGGTTTATGTTGGCCCTTTTTCTCACTATACTTACTTATGCCCATGGAGGTTATGGGAATTTTTATGGGTAAAGTTTAATCCTTTGTACTATTGAAAATACCTAATTTTTTGTTTATTAATAATAAATTAATAAACAAAAAATTCAATTTCCGAAGTTCCAACTTCAGAAGGAAAAGCAACCGAACAAGTTTCTAAAGTTTATAATAACGTTAGGAAATTATTTTTATTAACGAAGCACATTTTCCAGAAAAATTGAATACAAAAGCAATGCCCATATGAAATAAATGAACTAACTTAGGATGGCCGGGAACACATATATCGCCGTGGCTGGCCTTGATACTCAGCAAGTGTATGAAAAGTTCTAAAACTCAATACCGCGAGACGACTGACATGTATAAAAAGTTCGATCATATAATAACTCGCTTCTAAATGTGCATGTCATCCTTACTCGGAAATTCACGTGACGCCTCCGACGAGTGAGGTCCGTCGCTGCCCACAAGCGACATCCGTCACCTCCGACGAGCGAGGTCCGCTACCTCCGACGAGCAAGGTCTGTCTCCTCACGCCGATGCCGACGCCGCCTCTGACGAGCAACGCCCTAGCCTCCGCCTCCACCCTAGCCCCCAACGCCAATGCCTCCGACGAAGCCCAACGACCGACGCCGACAACGCCTACGACGAGCGAGGTCCACCGTTGCCCACAAGCGACCTCCATCACCTCCCACGAGCCATCGCCTCCCACGAGGGTGCCTTTTTAACGCAACAGTCCCGTTTCCTCAACAGCAATTACGGCACCGTTAAGAATAACGGTGCCTTTTTAACCATGAACGGTCCCGTTTCCTCTTATTAGTCTTAAATTACTGGAAAAAGTTGTAAAACGAATTTTCAATCTATTATTATCCTTTAATCTGTGCTAGAATTCAAAGCTATTTTTTTATATAAAAAAAAATGTTGTCTGTTTGTAGCAATTATGTTGCAAATACGCAGTGATGATTTATTTGTAGACATGTTGCGGGATTGAGATTTATTTTACTTCTGGTGTTGCCAAACAAATTTTGGATTTATTGTATTACGCTCGTCGTATAGGTACAACAAATTTAGGGACCTAAAATGTCGATTTTCAAATATCATAGGTTCTCTACAAAATTAACCAAAATTTAATACGGTGTAACTTTGGACACAATTTTCCCCATATTGAAAATCTAAAATAACCCGTAATTTTCTTTAGCCTCACCAGTAAAAAGTCCTAAGTCCATGCAATTTTAGACGGTCAATATTGGTCCAAAATTAAAAAATTAATATCACGTAGTCAAACGTTAGAAATTTACATATTGTAAATAAAGATATTCACATTTTATAAAGTTTTGCACTTATACCATAAAATTGGAAATTCTTCGTATACTGTCATAACCGTAATATTAAAAAAATTTCATTGTTGCACTTTGTTACAATAAAACTTTGTCAAATGTCGTCACAAAATACTCGAAAGTTTTGAAAATGTTGAAATATCAAATAGTACAGTGTACAATCGGTCCATTTATGACATCTTGACTTTTATGTATCACCAAAATATTTGGAAATTTTCAAAAATAGTCAACATCAAATACTGAATTGTACAACTGATTTATTTTTAGAACTTGGAGAAAACGTCTAAGTAATAAGTCTTTACCATAAATAGAAAAAATTTTATCCCAAACGAGTATCTTATTATTAGTAGTAGTAGTATTTCACATTTTCTTGACATTGTTTCTCAAATTGGGTCTGAAATTAAAGGACAATGTTGCGGGAACTTTGGACGAGTGGACCCACCTATGTATGCTTGCAATGTCCAAGCCACGCATGCAAAATTGCTGAGACATTTACATTCTTTGTGGAAATCGGAAAGTTTTTAGAGGTCTTGTTTGGCAGTTGCATTAAGGGTATATCAAATGAGATGTTCATCGATTACGAGGGTCATTAAGAGTATATCGCGTCTTTAAATTTTGAAAATAAAATATATTAACTTGTTAGTTAGATTGACTACAATAATTAATTAAAGATAGTTTCTTTTTCTTTTATTTAGCCAATAAGTGATTTATCAAACACTTTACATCGAAATTCAAACTCATTAGCAGAAAACTCAATTTTTCAGATGAAATGCGTAAATTGATTTATAATAAGATGATACGTATATTTTCCGTATTTAGTTTATAAAAAAGATCAATTATAACATGTTATGCATACTCATACATAGGACTTTGAGCATTGAGAGTGCCGAATAATAATCATCATTCTCAATTTTATTTGAAGAAGCAAATCATCACTCCCAAAAAGATCGCCACGGTAGTCAGAGTGCAACAGAGGAGACATTCTGCACTTCGGCCACAGATTGCAAAGGGGGGCGTGCTGCTGAGGCGGGTGGGGACGATGATGTCCCTCGGCAAAGGATGAGGAGCAGGGTAGCCAATGGCCACCATTGCCAGGGCGGAATGCGGCTGAGGAGATGCCATGGAAGAGGGCTTTCAGTTTCTAGGGTATTGGAGGATGAAAGCGAGAAACATTGGCCGAAAAAAGAAAAATTGCATCTATGGGTAATCGCAAAATAACGAGGCCTGCCTTTTGAACCACAAAGTCCATTTTTCTTTTTAACAGGCAATCTTCGGCAACAATGTGCAATAAGTTTGAACAGTAATTCCGATTTTAATAGATCTTATCAAGCCTAAAGTCACTGAAAAAAGTCATAAAGCCAAATTCAAAGATGGTTATCTATAACATGTTTTGTGGGAAGATCTATTACCCTTTTATTTGTGGCAGAATTCAAGCTACTTTAAAAAAAAAAATGGAATATGTTCATGGTATATTACAAATGCAAAGAGATGACATGAATAATTTTTATAATTTTTAATTATTTTTCTGATTTTCTTGAACTTTTTATAACTTTTATTTCCTTTTTCTTTTTCTTTTTCTTTTTCTTTTCTTTTTATTTTTTTTTTTTTTTTTTTTTTTTTTTTTCTTTCCTTCATCCTCTGCTAGTAAAAATCCAATAGTGCTGCGTCTGGAAAAAGATGGAAAAGTTTATTAAGTACAAGGAGAGGTAATATTTGAAGATCTTATCCATCTCAAAAAAAAACTTCACCTAACTTGTAAGATAATAAGAAGATTTCGTTTTTAATTCAAATCGGTAATAGATAACACACTTGCTTTGTGTGTGATGATAGAAATAGTGAAATGAAATTAATAGAAAGTACAATAATATGTAAGGTTTTCGATCCATTTTTTAAACATACTTTCCATCGTCATATAAGGGAATACAAGAGATTCATGTAACACTCAATAATTTTTTTTAATCCAAATTTAGAAGGGTAAACATTCATAGATTACTTTTCAATTATCTTAATCATTATAAATTACGATTGCTATCTAGAGTTACGTGTAATCGTAGGGCATGGTAAATATGTACATAGATTTTTCATGAACTTTCTTCTTCTTCTTCTTTTGGCCTAATACCCTGAAAAACCTAAAATTTTAGCTTTTATCCCAATTCTACCTTTTGTCTCATAAAAACCTCAAACTTTAGGTCTTATCCCAATTTTACTCTAAACTTTTTTTTTCTCATAAAAAATCCCAAACTTTAGGTTCAGTCCCAATTCTACCATAAACTTTTTATCTTATAAAAACCCTTAACTTTAAGTTCACTACCAATTTTAATCCAAACTTTTTTTATCTTATAAAAAAATCATAGCTTTAGGTCCAATTCAATGTCACTCTAATTTTTGTTTGTCTCATAAAATATCACAAAATATTACTTGAGTCCTAAATCTACTCTCCATTAATGCTCCGTCAAAATTGCTCCTAGGAATTTTGCGCTCGGTCTTCGATCTATTGTGTTTGGGAATGTTCCGTCTCTTGCGGTCAAATAGCTCATGCTCGGGAGTTTTTCATCTCTCGATTGTCAATGAGAAATTTTGGACTAAGAGTTAATGGGGGTAGATTTGTGACTCAAGTAAAAGTTTGTGAGTTTTTATGAAAGCGTAAAAATTTTAGGATAAAATTGGGACAAGATTTAAGTTTGGGGTTTTCATAGGAAAAAAAAATTATGGTAAAATTGGGACATGATATAAAGTTGAGGGTTTTTTATGGGATAAAAAAAAATTTTGGTAGAATTTGGACATAACCTAAAGTTTAAGGTTTTTTATGAGACAAAAGTTAAAGTTTTAGTTTTTTAGGGTATTAGGCCTTCTTCTTTTCATAAAAGGGTGAGATTTAAGTCATGATGGGATTTGTTTAATTATTAGGATAGATTTACAAAGTGTGCGAGAGATTTAGGAGATTTCCTTATAGTCATCTCAACTCTTTTAAATTACAAATTGTGGCCATTTTTATTTAGTGCATGACTTTGACTAAATTTAATAATAGAAATTGGCATTCCCCGAATCACACTGTAGAATTGACAATTCAATGGTTTTAATTGACAGGAATGGGAATGGAAATAGAGAGAAAATGAAAAAAAAAAAGATCATTCTAAAAAAACATACCATTGATGTGACGTGGCAAGGGGTCAAGTCGTCAATTCAATTTACGGGGGCGTCATTGTAATTAGTGAGCATCTCCAAGGGCATTTCTTCAAACTCAACTTTCCCGCCCAAAGCCCATCCGCTCTGTACCCAAAAACACAGCACTGCCAAATAAACATTAATTTAAAAACTTTAAAAATATATTTTTCAAGTTTTTTCTTTGACTTTTTTTAAATATTTTAGTGCTTCGCTTTGATGGCATGACTCTCGCTTTCACCCTCCCCTCTCCTTCACTTCTTCTACCGAACCACCGCAACATTCCATTTCTGAATTGCACAATTTGTTGTTTCTAATCTTGTATTTGTGATTGAAACTCTCGTTCGGAATCATATCTGCTGGTTGATCTGGTCAATTATGTGACCATTGTGGCTTTTTTTTTTGCATGTTTTTGCTAATCGTGTATCATTAAGATGTTGGGCGTAGGATTAATTTGAGATATTTTTATGGCGAGGTTAGGCCTCACCAGAGAGGGAGGTGAGGGCAGCTCTCATCAGCCTTCATTTATGGCCAGTCGCCGGCCACTAACCAAGCCAACGACCACAAAGGACGAAGGGCAAAAAAAAAAAAAGAATTATAAAAATCAGAAAAAATAATACAAATTGTAAGAATTTTCAACGTCGTCGTTAGTGATCTTAACGTAAGGCAAATTTTGGTGTCTCGATTAACGATTTCTAGTGAAAATTAGACAGATAGATTATATTGGCAAATTTTTAAAAATTTAGGATTGAATTGGCACAATCGTAATAGGTTTAGGACTTTTTTTGCACGTAATTTGTATGAATATGATCTTTATCTATGCAAGAATGTTGTCATTTTATTAAATGTACCATGTCTGCTAATCAAGCCAGCCACTAGAGTCGAAACTTGAGGGGCTGTTTCCATATGAACAATCTAGAAATTTAACGTTAGTTTGCGTTGAAGTCAACATTAAGGTTTCCCAAGTTTAGTTGATACCGGTGCAATTAATTAACTTCTTTAGTATATTTTTGGGAACTGCCTAATATATCTGGAAAAATAATAATTACAACAACATAACAAATGAACGAAAATCTAAGTGTGAAAGGAAATTACGAACTCTTGACATTCGGGAAAATTGCCCAAAAATATTAAATTTATTCGGTTATAAACTTTTCAATATGGCACTTTTTCAGACCAAAAAAAAAAAATACAACCAAATTTAGTTTAAAATCTTTTGATAATTTATCAAAGTAATCATTTTGACCAAATTGATCAAAAATTGCTAATGGAATGATTTTCGCAATTTTTAAAAAAAATTGAATTTTTCTTTTTCTTTTCTTTCCTTTTCCTTTTGTCCCTAAATTCCCTTTGTCGATTGACGAGGCCTTAGTGATCCTTGTAGCAGCCCTCATCAACCTCCGCTTGCCAAATCCAGTGAGGGCGTTCCTTGCCTATGGTCGGCGATCAATAGAGGAAAAAAAAAAAAAAAAAAAAAGGAAAGAAAAAAAAAATTATAAAAATTATAAAAATTATAAAAATATTGGAAAAATCATCCACATTAGCGTCAATTGGGCCACGAGTCTGTGAGGATGGTTAGCATCCACGTGAGTGATTTCTAGCTAAAAAAAATTGACTGGAATGATTACATTGTCAAAATGTTTATAACTAAATTTATTAAATTGAAAACCGAATTGGTCGCTATACACTAAATATATAACTTTTTGAAAAATTATCCCCATAATATTCACCTAAAGCCCCATAAACATAAAAACATATATATGTATATGTGTGTGTTATATGCCTATGTCGCGACCTACTCGTCCCGATCAAGGAGAGAGTGTATGAATAGGTATACAAGTATTTTCTAATAGACGTGAACATCGATTGGTCTGTTCGGAAGGACGAACTAAAAGGCTCATCTATCCAAGGATGGAGGCGCTCCCAAGCCTCATACATCGGCAAGAACGCTAGTTTCTAATCTACACATTCAATTGGAGTCGTCACTAGTCATAATTAAAAGTTAGCTAGAAACCCTAATCGAGACATGGGAGTATCGTCTCGATACGTACGCAACCAGAGATTCTAAGGATCGAGGATTTGATTACACTAGTCATCTAACTAGTGCCCTTTTGATATCTAAACTTGACTAATTGCTAAATTAAAGCAGCCTATCGAAGTTCCTAAAGTTCATCCTATCCATGCTAAAGTGGAAAATTACAACTATATATGAAAAATGCACAACCAACAACCTATTATCTTCTATAAAAAAAAAAAGGCAATTAAAAGCCCTATCGCAAAACCCTAATGGCTTGTTCAATTTTTTGGGGCAATTTTTTTAAAGGTTTTCACTTTTTTTTTCAATTTTTTAGACTGAGTCTAGAATAAAATCTACACTAAAATCTAATGAAATTAACCCAAAAACTAATTTATAAACCTTTCCTAATTTTTCTGAATTTTCGGCATTTTATTATTATTTTTAATTCCGGAAAAGGGACTTGGGACCGGGGTCCGATTACTATGGTCTGACCTGATTATATTAAACCCCATTTTCCTATTTCTTTTCTAATTTCCTTTTTATCCTTTCCTTTTCTATTTTTCTTTTTTCGTTTTCCATTTTTCTTCTTCCCTTTCGAACGTCTCCATCGTCCCCCATCACGTTGGTTCTTCACCGAGAGCTTGCTTCCTCACGCCTTCACCAAAGTAACATTTTCTCAGGCACCGGAGCCTAGGTCATCGCCGAACCACTCCCCATCGGTCGGCCGCTGCGACCGACACCAACTCAGTGCCGGCCACTAGTTGGCCGGCGTTTTCTTTGTGTCACCGGAGAAGAATTTTCAGTCCACAGAGAAGAAAAAGAACAAAACTTCAAAATGGAACCTGATCATTTCTATCCGAGCAGACCCAAATGCACCCCAATGGGACGAGTGATGGTCTAACTCAGGATGGTGTAGGACCTCAAACTCAGCTGGTACGAGAGACATCTCAGACGGGAAAGACATACATATGGCCTGCTCGGTGGTGAACATCGTGACATACAACCAAAAGAGAAAACATTGAGTAAGTGATGGAACGTCGATTCAAGCACAAACAAAGCGTAGAACGAAGATAACAAGAACGGATTTTGGTAACAGCAGTCTCGACCTTTTGTTCAAGCATTTTATCAAACAGGTGGCGAGCAAGTTCAGACCGGAGCTTAAAACTGAGATTTAATGCGATTTTTGGCTCAAACATGAAGTGCAAGGATCTAAACGGCCATATTTCACCACAAATCTGTCTCGGTTTACAAAGAAACACTGTGAATCGTCAAAACCAGATTCAACGTTCTAAGCCGATGTTGTTTCATTGAGACATTTCAGCGAACAGCTAGTATGCGTAGATGAATACGAATTCCAAACCCACTTTTAAAGCGTTTCTCCGTCCAAACACAGTGTCTTAATCTCTAAATTATTACAAATCATCATGGACTTGTTTCGGTTTCGCACGATTTGCTCGAAAAGTCACTAATTCGGTTCGATGTTTTAAAGCCAGACAAGCAAGGACAAAACAGAGCATAAAGTGGAGGAGTTACCTAGTTCGGGAATGGAGCGGAATTGACAATGTCGGCGAAGGATAAAGCTCCTCACTGCGGCCAGGCTTGACTTCCGTGGCGATTTGATCTCGACACGATAGGATTATAGAGCTGGAAGGTCTTTGGACAAGGCAATGGGCGATCGGAGACGATGGCGTCCGACGGCAATGAACGACTGATTGGGAGGGGGAAGAGATTTGCCGGCAATCCTCACGGGTGGAGGAACCGGAGCGCTCTCCTCTTCCAGCACCCCTCTTCTTTCTCCCTTTTTTTTTGGTCTCTGTTTCTCCCCCCCTCTACGCCGAGCGTTCCCCTTCTTTTTTGTCTTCTCGGCTCACTCCCTCCCAAAGGACTGTACCTCTCCGCACAATTCCCTTGACGTTGGGATCTATCTATCCTTCCTGTCCCCGGCCGTTTTGGCCTTTTGTCCTTTCTTCCCTTTGCATTTTCTACATGGGTTAATACCACCAAAAACTGTACATATGTAACAATTTTACTCCGAACTTTTTTTTTTACCACCAAAAACCCTAAACTAGCATACTTGTGACAATTTTACTCCAAACTGGTAAACCCATGACAAATTTACCCTAAACTATTTTTTTTACCACGAAAAACCTCAAACTGATACACCTGTCACAATTTTACCTCGAACTAATAATTTTTTAATATTATTTTTTATTTTTTCGAATTTTTTATTTTTTCTTTTCTTTTCTTTTCTTTTCTTCATCTTCAACCTCTGGCCGGTCGCCAGACCGGCGACCGGCCAGAGGCGGAAGCCGGCGAGGTCGCCCCGGCGGGCGGGCGAGGACAGCCCTTACCCGGCCGCCCCAGGGGGCTGACCTTACAGATCCGGGAGGGCCACCTCGCCCACCCAGGAGGGTTGGCCGCCCGCCCCGGCGAGGGTGGCCTCGCCCAGCCGTGGGGCGGCCCCGCCAAAGCCGGTGGGGGGCGACCTGGCACGGCTCGATTGGCCGGTCGCCGGCACTGACGACCGACCAAAGGTTGAAGATAAAGAAAAAAAAAAAAAAAAATTAATAAAAATTTGAAAACCAAAAAATAATAATATTAAAATTTTAGTTGTGGTAAAATTATCACATGTGTACCAGTTTGGGATTTTTTGTTGTATTTTTGTGGTAAAATTATCATAAGTGTACAGGTTTAGGATTTTTGAGGTATGTTCGGGATAAAATTGTCACATGTGTACCAGTTTAGGATTTTTTGTGGTAAAAAAAAGTTCAGGATAAAATTATCACACGTGTATCATTTTGGGATTTTTGGTGGTATTAACCCTTTCTACATTATGGCTTAGGGGTGAGCGGTTCCCGGTCCGTCCGGTTCCAAGGTGGAACCGGGGAACCGGACCGAGAGAACCGGGTTCCCAATTTTGGGAATCATGACCAAACCGGGTTGGTTTTAGGATCGAAATCGGACCCGACAATCGGTCCGATCCGGTTCCAATCCGGTCCAATGGAACTGGTCACTTAGGGTTTAGTTTTTTTTTTTTGTCAAACACTTAAGGTTTGGTTCACATTTTACTAATTTTTATCAATGAAGTTCACTTAGGGTTTAATTCACATTTTACTAATTTTTATCAATGAATTTATGATAATGAAGTTCATTTAGAGTTTAGTTCATATTTTATTAATTTTTAAAGAAAAATAATAAAAATATATATTAAATAGTCGGTCCGGTCCGGTCCGGTTCCCCTTGAACCGGAACCGGATCGCCCGAAACCGGTTCCGCTTTTAGGAACTGGGAACCGGACCGATAGTCCCCGAGAACCGGACCAAAACTCGCCGGGTCCGATCCGGTCCCGATTTGGGGGGTCTAAGTTGCTCACCCCTATTATGGCTTGTGTGCTTTGTCCTCTTCATATACTACGTGAGAGAGAAATGAGCGTGAGGCTGATGAAAGAGAGAAAGGCCGGGCTGGACTTGTTGAGTCCCCAAGCTGTTTCATGGGCCTTTAAATTGAAATGTCTAAAATGGAAATCCAGAGTAATGAGTTTGTGGGCTTTGAAAACTATGGTAGAGGTATGAGCTGGGTCCAAACGAAGATAAAGGGGAGGAAAAATAGAAGGGCCAGGTTCAAACGGGCCGGATCGAACCGGCCCAGTTCCTTTCTTCTTTCTTTTTCTTTCTTTTTTTTTTTTTTTTATCTAAATATATATTCTAATAATTTTATTTTGTTCTCTCTCCTTCTTACACTACTTTGGCCATTCACATTTTAAGGCACCAATTTACTAGATTGACAAAAATCAGGTGTCAACAGCCAATTAATTGAGATTACTTATTAAAAAGCCTTACTTGAATTGACATGCGTACATGGCTGATTCTTTGTGGGAAATGCAAGGACGCGACGATGACTAAATATCTAGCCGTACAACCTTAAGTACACAAAACTTCACATGGGATTGTGAAGAGATCATGTCTGCCTTAGCCCTACCATTATCTCTTCATTATTTAATTCAATACATTTTTGGATCATTACAATGTTTATAACTATGAACAAGAAATTGAAAGAATAAAAATAAAAAAAATTATGTGAAGTTGCTTTGTCTTTAACTTTTTTTTTCAACTTCAAAGTTATTTTGTAAATAACTACACCAAAATCACTAGATCAATGGTATTTAAACAAATACACCTTGAGTCAAAAGTCATTTCCCCAAAACTCAAGCTCAAACAAATGTAGACTTAGTGGGTCCAAACTTCATGAACAATTACAGGGGTGACTCTTCACATGCTTCACAATATCAAATGCACATTCCATTGCACTTTTTCCAGAATAACTTATGGTTAAAGGACTCCTCAAGGTGTATATGCTCAAAGCAAATACCGTTAATTTAGTAATTTTGGTGTAATTATTTGCAAAATACCTTTGAAGTTAAAAAGAAAAGAAAGACAAATCATGGTGTAGTTATTTCTCCCTCAAGTGCTCACTTATTTTCGTTTCTTCTTTTCCTAATTTTGTAGCATCCTTATCACTTAAAAATCGTGGAAGAAGATAGGATAAACCTCAGCCGCGTAGATGGGAACAATCATGAGGGCGAAGCCAACACCAAAGGTGGCACAAGAGTGGCCGGCCAAGAAAATAGAATAGGTGGGGGAAAAACCCCTAAGAAGGGGCCCGCTGAAATACATGGCCCCTGCCATCATAATCGTCTTGTGGTGGCTAAACTGGTTAGAGATCCATCTCGCCGTCACCAATCTGAGAAACGTGAACACTCTCAGGTACCCCGTCAAAACATTAAGATGTGCTTTGGGTAATTTCATGTCCATCTTTATATATGCCGCTGCCCCACTCATCTCTATTTGAACTATCAAATATTTTTTAAAAAAAATAAAATCTTATTTATCATTACAAAGTTTATAACTATATACAATAAATTGAAAGAATAAAAATAAAAAAATTCTGCGAAGTTGCTTTGTCTGTAACTTTCTTTTTCAACTTCAAAGCTATTTTACAAATAACTAAACCAAAATCACTAAATAAACGGTATTTAAGCAAATACACCTTGAGCCAAAAGTCATTTCCCCAAAACTCAAGCTCAAACAAATGTAGAGTTAGTGGGTCCAAACTTCATGGACGACTAAGGGGTGACTCTTCACATGCTTCACAATATCGAATGCACATTCAGTGCACGTATCGTGCACTTACCGTGCACTTTTTCTAGAAGGACTTATAGTTAAAGGACTTCTCAAGGTATATATACTCAAAGCAAATACTGTTAATTTAGTTATTTTGGTGTAGTTATTTGCAAAATACCTTTGAAGTTAAAAAAGAAAAGAAAGACAAATAATGGTGTAGTTATTTCTCCCTCAGGTACACACTCATTTTCGTTTCTTTTTTTCCTAATTTTGTAGCATCCGTATCACTTTTCGGAGGCCATGGGAGAAGACAGGGGAAATCTCAGTCGTGTAGTTGGGAGCAATCGTGAGGGTGAAACCGGTGTCGACCGTGGCATAGGAGCGATCGGCCAAGAAAACAAAATAGATGAGGGCAAAACCCATAAAAAGGGGCCCGACGAAATACATGGCCCCCGCTATCATAATCATCTTGCGCCGGCCAAATTGGTCAGAGATCCATCTCGTCATTACCAATTTGAGGAATGTGAACATGCTCAGGTACCCTGTCAAAACATCAAGATGCGCTTCGGATAATTTCACGTCCACCTTTATATATGCCGCCACCCCGCTCATTGCTGTTTGAACTGTCAAAATTAAAAAAATAAGAAAAATCTTATTTATCATTACAATATTTATAACTATATGCAAGAAATTGAAAGAATAAAAATAAAAAAATTCCGTGAATTTCTTTGTCTTTAACTTTCTTTTTCAACTTCAAAGCTATTTTAAAAATAACTACATCAAAATAACTAAATCAATGGTATTTAGGCAAATGCACCTTGAACCAAAAGTCATTTCCCCAAAACTCAAGCTCAAGCAAATATAGACTTTGTGGGTCCAAACTTCATGAACATTTCGTGCACATACCATGCACTTTTTCTAGAATAACTTATGGTTAAAGGACTCCTCAAGGTGTATATGCTCAAAGAAAATACTGTTAATTTAGTGATTTTGGTATAGTTATTTGCAAAATATCTTTGAAGTTAAAAAAAAAAAGAAAGACAAATCATTGTGTAGCTATTTCTCCCCCAGGTACTCACTCATTTTCATTTCTTTTTTTCATAATTTTGTAGCATCTTATCATTTTTTTTGAAGCCGCAGGAGAAAATAAAAGAAACCTAGCTGCATAGATGTTTGAGAATGGTGGTTGCCATCACTTGGTTCAACGTCTGCTTCTTCTTGTATTTCGTTAACTCAAGTAGGAGCCAACACATCTTCATCTTCGTCGTCCTCTCCTCCCTCAAATAGCCGTAATAGGAACGGCAAGTAACTGTCATCTTCGCCAAATGGCTCTGATATCGACGGACACAACAACTACTCAGACACCAATTCATAGGTAAAAATATTTTTGGTACTTAAGTAAGCCGACGAAAATTTTTTGACACTAAAGTGAACGCCGTGACATAACTTATGGCACTTATAGTTAGGGGTGTAAACAGTTCGGTTCGGTTCGGTTTTTTTGAAAAACCGAACCGAACCGAACCGTTAAGGATTCCTCCTTGAACCGAACCAAATACGAACCGAACCGAATTGGAACCGAACCGATAAGCCAATTTGGTTCGGTTCGGTTCGGTTCAGTTCGGTTTGATTTTCGGTTTCTTCTTCTTTTTTTTTTTTTTTTTTTTGCTTTTTTATTCATGGCTTGGTTTTCTGTTTTTATGAAAAAAACTTCATGATAATTGGAGAACAGTTCGATTGTTGTGATTTGGTGAAGATTTCCACAGGTAGCTCTCAGTCGGGCAACCTTTTTCTTGCCTAACTCTCAATTATAGAAATTTATAAGCAAAATGTTTTCTTCATAACATGCTGATATTTCTTCAAGAGTAGCGAATCAGTCGAGAAAGTGCCCAGACCAATTAACACAAGCTCCCACTGCAGCTTCGACGCCACGGGGTCAAACTGATGGGCCTCGACCTCCATCCACACGCTCACAGTCGCCATGGGTTTGCCCTCGCAAACGAGGGGAGCGCCCTTGTCCTTGTATACATGAGCAATGTATTGAGTAATTGCCCTTGATTCTGTAACCACAAAGAGCATAATCAAGATATATACTAAATTTCGCGTAGCTGTTTCTTGTTCAGTTGACCGATTGAACGCTCAAGGTTTGACCAAAACACTTGATCTTTCATCATGGTCGCACGATCTGTCAGCAATCGAATCAGCACCTCCAACAAAATACTTTCGTCTTTCATCAAGGTCACACAAGATTATCTATCAGTAATAGAATGACTTACCAAATAGAGTCAAATCTCCATCCTCAAAGGCCGGGACTTGACCGAAAGGCTGCGCAGAGAGAGATCGAGAAACGTTAGATCCGAGAGAGACGAAAGAGGGCATCTCGAAAAAAACAACACATCCAGACCCCAAGACCGAAAAAATCTCAGAGGAATACTGTCGAACGGGTGGTGGGCATGGACGGAGACTTACGTTGAGGGCGAGGAAATGCTCCTTCTTGTGCTCGCCGGCCCGCATGTCGACGGGGACGAACTCGAACTCGAGTTCCTTCTCGTAGAGGGCGACCAAGACCCGCTTCACCGGGCTGGAGAGGAGGCTTCCATGGACCTTCATCGCCATGATTCCTCGCTCGCTCTGCTTTCTTTCCGGTTCGGTTCGACACCCCTACTTATAGTGTCCTTTTGCCCACAACGAAGGGTGCATAGGTCTTTCTCTCAAATACTTTTTATAGGTAAAAAAAAGATTATTATACACGTGCAATTCACGTGCAATCCACGTGCTATATTCGTGCAATTCATGTGCTATATTCGTGCAATCCTTCTTATTTTCATAATTAATCAATTTATATGAGAAAATGTTATATCTATAGTATTTTTGAAAGGTATATTTGGAATATGGTAATGAATTTAATTCAAAATCATTTAATTTTTTGTAATTAATTATAAAACAACATAGAGACAATGTACGAAACAAAACAACATAGAGAAACAAACATACTTGATCGTCCTAATTGCCTCCTTTTTTGCATTAATCGATATTTAATAGCCATGTTTGAGTCTGCAAATAAGTTTTACTGATCATACGCCTCCTCGATCGTGCTACTTTGTCGTAATTCCAGTTCTCTGGCCGAGGACCTCCATTTGGTCCATTTGCCAAACAATTGTGTTATCTCCTCTAGGACCTTCCCTTGGTCTCAGGCATGAGAAAGTATAGGAAGATCCATGCCAAGATGGCCACTCCCATAAATAAGAAGGCAACCCCACCCAGTCTAATCGCTCTGTACAAAATCATGAACTTCATTGATATTAAGCCACACACCACTTGGCCCACGGTGACACTGATTGCGCACCCCTGCGCCCGCAACCTCATAGTGAAGACCTCCGAGCTGTATACTATTGCGATTGGCCCCATCCCAATGGAGAAGGAGGCCACGTAGCACACCAACGAGAGGATGCACATGTCCATTGCCCACTTGACCTTCTAGAGTCTATCGATGGCGGTGAGGCACACACCGAGGGAGGCAAGCGACAAAATCATTCCACCTAGGCTGCTCAACAACAACTGTCGCTACACGACCCGGTCAAGGAGGATGGTGGCGACGATGGAGAACACTGTCTTCGTAAATTCGACTAGCATGGCGATTTGGGTTATTCTGGTATGACCGATAATGCCAACCTTCTCGAGGATGCGAGGGCTATAGAGGATGATGGTGTCAATCCCAGAAGTTTGTTGGAAGAGGTAGATTCCAACGGCGCACGCTAGCATGTGTAAGACAGATTGGGTCCGGTAGAGGAGTTCCTGCCACATGCCCTCAGTGCTCTGGCCGGTGACCTCGACAACATCATCGTTGCTTTCTTTGGGGATGCCGGCAGCCTCCTTGATCTCGGTGAGCCAAAGTGTGGCCTCCTCCTCAGAGTTGGAGATCCGGGTGAGGGTGCGCATCGCGTCAGCCAGGCGGCCTTGCATGACAAGCAACGAGGGAGATTATGGCATGGCAAGGACCCCAAAGCGAGCAGCAGGCCCAAGGTGATTCCTCCCGCGATAGAGCATGGCACGCCACCCGACAATGTTGGAGAGTAACCTGTATAAGCAATAATGGGAGATGTAGCCGAGAAGGGTGCCCACGTTGATGAATACCTGAACCACCAAAACACGTATAAAAAAGAAATCACCTTCCTTTAACTTTAATTTTCTAGCCTTAGTTTTTCATTCGACAAAAGTTGATGATAAATTAAAAAATAAAAAATATGCTACAAAATTAGGAAAAAAAAAAGAAAGAAAAGAAATGAATATCTTAGGAAAGAAGGTGAGCAAGCCACGGTAGAGAGTACAAGAGATCTCGACGATGTAGACAGGAGCAATAGTAAAGGCATAGCCAACACCAATATTGGTGATGAGGCGGTCCAACATTAGGAAGAATGAGTTGGGCACAATGCCTATGAGGAGGGCCTCGACAAAGAAGAAGGCCGCTACCAACACAATCTTGCAGCGACTGCAAATCCTATTGGAGATCCACCCAGCCAGTGCCTACCCAAAAAGGCAAGACAATTTAGAAATCCCTATCAGAAAATCATCATGCTCTTCGCCAATGGTCAAGTTCTGCCTTGCTACTGTTGGCCTTACTAATTGTTCCCCTCACTTATCATTCTTATGTCTGCCAAAATTCAAAATGAAAATCTTATTTAATATCACAATATTCCCAAGTAAATCGTAACCACACACAAGAAATTGAAAACACAAAAAATGAAAAAAATATTTCTTGCCCTATTTTTCACTATAATATATTATTGCAGATAAGAATGATGACAAATAATAACTATGATGGACACAATCCGAAATTAACTTGCTTGGCACAAATAGAAGAAGAAAAAAGTGGATGAAGTTATCCGAAATTAATGCTCCATTCGTTTCACGGAAAATAACTTTCAAGAAAATATTTTTCGGCTTTTTGGCGTTCGTTCACAAAAAATAAACTAGTCATGAAAAAAGCATATTCAAAAGTGAGGAAAATGTTTTCCACTTTTCAGAAAGCAGAAAAACATTTTCTATATCTTCCTTCACCTCACTTTCTTTCACAAAACACATTTTCTCTTTCTTTTTATTTTTTATTTTTTAATAAAATTCGAGTTATAATTATTTTTTAATCTTTTACTTTTCTTTTTTTTTCTCTTCTTTTTTTTATTTTCTATCTTCCTCTACCGACGATTGGCCACAGGCAAGGCTTGGCCTCGCTCGTCCAAGGTCAACGAGGCTAGCCTGTGGCCGGCAGAGGAAGAAATAAAAGAATAAAAAAAATAAGATTAAAAAATAAAAGAAATGAAATAAAAAATTATTAATAAATCCAAAAATTAAAAATAATTAAAAATTCTATTTTTAAAAAAATAAAAAATAATTAAAAGGAGTGCGAGGAGGAAAATCAAATTTGATTTCCCATACGAACGACGGAAAATATTTTTCAGTTCATTTTCAAGTCTCAGCTCAATACCGGAAGATATTATAATTTTCCTGAAAAATAGCTTTCCGGAAAATATTTTCCAAAAACGTCAAATTTTTCGTGAAATGAACTGAGCTTAAATAATCTTTTTTTTTCCTTTTTTATGCATTAAAAAAACGACCTTTTGGCAATAGATTTATCATTTTTATCGGTAATAAAGCTAGACAAATTAAAGTGCAATAACCAAGAAATAACTCAAATCATTATTATCGTTTTTTTTTGCAACATAATTAAGTTGCAAGGAATTGATTCGCTATATGGAAAATTGATTCGCAAAGATATATTGGACGCATCGCAATAGAGAGAGGACTAACCAAAACCAACCAAAATGCAGATCATGGAGGCCGCAATGACATAGCCGAAGGCTTACTTGTTCCGGCGCGGGTTCGCTTCCTCAATCACATTCGTTTGCACGTTGGCGTTGACTTCAGAATCACTATCTTCCAATTCATGCAATGTAAGTCAATTGACCCCTCATGTAAGTCGATCAATTCCGTAAAGCTACAAGAGAAACCATTGAGAGAGCCCAAGTATAATTGCCAAGAAGAAATCTGTCTAACGAAAGAGAGAATTCGTAGCATTATTTTTAAATATTTTAATATTTTTTCGAAATTTTATTATTATTTTATATTTCCTTTTCTTTTTTTTTTCTGGACTTCTTCCCCAGCCAGAGGCAAGGCCTCACTGACCTCTGGCGAAGCTCGCCTCCGCCGATCACTGTTGAGGGCGAGCCTCGCCAAATTCTGGCTGGGTGTCCTCACCCTCACCTGGGTCTCCCTCGCCTAGCGACAGCGAGGCCAAACCTTTCTTAGCCAAAGTGAGGCCAACCTCGCCTAGCCAGGGGCCGGCGAGGCTGCCTTGCCGACCCTCGACTCTAGCCAATCTGGCGACCAGCCAAATGGAAGAAGGCCAGAAAAAAAAAATCAAAAAAAAATATTTTTTAAAAAAAATGCAGCTTGGTTTTACATTTTCAGTGCATTTTCATGATCTAAAAGTCCTGGTCCAAACTTGTCCGTGACGTAACATTTACTGTATTTTCTTCGTACCATAATCGATCCTAGGCTCGCGTTGACCAGGCCTAAGTGGGCCAATTCGAGCCTAAAAGCAATCAATCTTTGCCTGAATCTACCCGAAATGCTTTGATTGTCCTAAGAAGTCCAACCAGGCAAGCTTCGGTAGGTCGCCAGACCCATGATTAGAAAGATGATACTCGCTACCTTGCTTAGTCAACTTTGGTTGACATTACTAGCTAGCTTTAATATGTCAAATTTACGATATTATTGCACATTTAGCGTTGGATGTATGACAAAACTTAGAGATAGTTATGCAACCAATTTCACTCAAATGTTAACTATACAACGGTGAGAGTGTAACTTACTTCTAACAGTGGCAACGAACCTCGTAAAAAGACTTAAATTTATCATTTATAGGAGATTTGGGTTTATGTTGGCCCTTTTTCTCACTATAGTTACTTATGCGCATGGAGGTTATGGGAATTTTTATGGGTAAAGTTTAATCCTTAATACCTAATTTTCTCTTGGTATATTGTGAAGAAAATAAACAAAAAAGACTGATCACAGGTCTTTCTGGCTTTTCGATTTTTTTTAAATGCAATCGAACTCTATGAGTTTTCAATTTCGCAAGGATACGTACAGTTCATAATCCTCTCGTTCTTAATTACTTTGCAGAAGATAAAAGCCATATCTATTATCTATTGCTCATTGCTAGAGTAGTATGGCTTGATGCCCCGAAGGCCCCAAACAAGAAAGTGACACTAAATGACACGGGACGTGCTAGTTTTGAGATTACAAAATATTTTGCTTGCTATTTTAGGACGCCAATGATAACCTATTCATTGGGTTAGGCCTTAAAAAGCCCTTCCAAATAAACACTTTGGAATTTCCCGTCAATATAAATGTATGTCGTGGTTTGAACTTAGAAAGAAATTGCAAAAAGAGCTGGAATTTCAAATGTGAATGATTTCATAACCCCTTTACTTAAATGAAGGAACTATGAAGAAAAAAGGAACCGAAAAGAGAAAAAAAAAATTAACTGATAAAATAGGTTGAGATAAGTATGAACTCAGTCCTTTCACTTGCTAATTATGATCTGGAAAATTAAGAAATAAATATGGAGGCACTTAGCTAGATATGTTCCTTATATGTAATATACAATATTCTTTGAATGATAATGACACAAATGATCCATGAACTTTAACCCAATGTGCAATGTGGTCTATGAATTTTAAATTTGTTCAATGTAGTCCTTGAACTTTAACTCAATGTGCAATATTATCCATGAACTTTTAATTTGTTCAATGTGGTCCCTAGACTTTTTGGTACATGTTCAATTTAGTCCCTAAATTGTATAAAAATATTTAATGTTGTTCTTCTATTAGTTCAAATTCAGAGATAATATTAAATATATTCAAATAGTCCATGGACTATATTGAAAATGTACCAATAATCTAATGACTATATTAAACAAATAAAAAGTTTAGAGAGAATACTACACATTAGACCAAAGTTCGGGAAACCATATGGAATAAATTTAAATTTCAGAAACTACATTGCATATAGGGCCAAAGTTCAAAGATCATTTGTATCATTTTCCCATTTCAGGACCCCATTTCTTAAGTGAAGGAACTATCAAGAAAAGAGGAACAGAAAAGAAAAAACTTAACTGAGCAAATAGGTCGAGATAAGTATGAACTCAGTGCTAACAATGATCCATAAAATTAAGAATTAACGGAGGCACTTACCTAGACGTTTCGTTCCTTATATGTAATTTACAATATTCTTTGCATTTTATGTGATCACACACTTTTACTGTTTACTTTTCTTTTTAATCTCAAAAAACTTAACACTAATCACGATTGGCTATCTTAGTCATGCAGGGAGCTTTGATAGTATGTAGAATCGATAATTTTTTGTTATGTATTTCATTTTGCAGACACCTCGAAAGATCCATTGTAGTCTGGTTGGTTAGGATACTCGGCTCTCACCCGAGAGAACCGGGTTTAAGTCCCGGCAATGGAATTTTTTTTTTTCTTCTTGTTCCTTCTCTCTTTTCCTGAATTTGTAATGATCTTGTCTATTATTATGGAAAATGAGAAGGCACAGAAATAGAAAAAGGCGACCATAGAATCGTCCGACTTGCAAGTGAATCAAAGTTGTCGTCAAAATCCCACGATGTAACTCTTTTGTCATTTACTTTCATGACATATAGTTCATCAAATTTAGGAATTTGGGTATTTGCAGGACCTCTTATCATCAATTTCAATTGTAGATATATGCAGCAAGCCAAGCAGGCCGATTGTTTGTTTTACAGTCTGAGATTCTGCTAAAAACAGAGGAAAAGATGTCAGTGTCACGGAGACAAGTGGTTACGTCTTCTGTTGGTTCAAGTTTGGAACACTAATGGGTGTATTTTAGGATCTTAAGGCGGCAAACAAGTTCCGTAACGGGAATGGAGCCTTATTTTGCTGGCAATTAGAAGACAATTCCAATCTATGTCTGCTTTTCGAAATGTTCAATCATGTCTCCGTGATTCGGATGAGAATCGGACAAAGTCTCGGTCAGTGACGAATCCAAGTTCTTCTCATCGCTTAGAGGATGGACTAAGCACATATGAGATAGTAGTCAACTGTTTTGCTTCTCCGTAAGGCCGTATCGCTTATGTTGATGGGAAGTAACCATCGTTAGTTCCTTCTGTATCATGCAGCTTTCGATTGCCTTTGAAAATTGTCGTGCCAGATTGTGCTGTCTTACTAGTACCGCCTTTGATTTCTTATATATAGCTCTACATGACTCCTGTTTCTAGCATCGAGAGATAAAGGGCCAGAACTTCTTACATAGACACAGAAAATGAGTAACTTTAGCTTGAAATGCTTGGGCTCATTGCTTCTTGTTCTTCTGGCTATGAGTTGTACGGAAGTTCAAGGTCAGTCTTGCAGACCGAGCGGCAGAATCAGAGGGAAGAATCCCCCTCCTGGACAATGCAACACCGGGGACGACTCGGAGTGTTGCAAAAACGGCCAAATGTACCCGATTTACAAGTGTTCGCCACCAGTGTCGGGCCACACCAGCGCCCACCTCACCCTGAACAGCTTTGAGGAGGGCGGAGATGGAGGTGGCCCATCTGAGTGCGACAACCAGTACCATTCTGATGACACGCCTGTCGTGGCACTATCCACGGGGTGGTTCGATAACATGAGCAGGTGCCTCAGGAACATAACGATCTACGGCAATGGGAGGAGCACCCAGGCTATGGTGGTGGACGAATGCGACTCGACCATGGGATGCGATGAAGATCACGATTACCAACCTCCATGTGACAACGACATTGTCGATGCATCCAGAGCTGTGTGGGAGGCCCTGGGGGTGCCCAAGGACAATTGGGGCTGGCTTGACATTACATGGACCGACGCCTAGTTCTTTATGCTATGCTTATCACATACTTATATGTACCTATCGAACGATGTACTCTAAACAAATACCTGCACTAAATATAAAGATACTTCCTTTATGGATTATACGCAGCAATTCGAACTATGGTTGTGAGCATAGCTTCTCCGTGCAGAATGTTGAGTGACTGTATAATTGCTTACTGGAATGTTTTTCGTCATATGTCAGCCTTGATGTTTAAGATGAGCTTAGCTATGATGATACCTGATTAAAGAAAATAAGCATACATGACGAAAAACGAGAGAGCAATGGCAAGTGCGCCCAGTATCTGTGCCCAATCTGCTGCTGCGTATGAAAATGCTTCTAGTTAGAAAGTTTCAGCCCAAGGAAGCATAATTCTGACGTTATTCCCTCTATAGCCAGTAAGCTAGTGCTTGTGCAGCTGAATTATGGGCACTGATACATGGAGTTAGGCTGGCTATTGAGAATGACAATTGCATAATGAGCTAGTTGCCACTGGTGTTATTCAAGCTGTACAAAATCAGCACCCAGCATTATAAAAAATGTCTTCTCTTATCTTTGGCAGATTTTTTATTTAGCTTTTCTTATTGACAACTTGAATTTATCGATTGTTATATGAAAGTACCAGCCTTTATTTGAGCGACTAACCAACTATTCTATAATTGAGTTACTAGCTAGTTTTAGGGTACCGGCTCTCATTTGAGTTGCTTACCAACATTTCTTGTTTAACTATTCTCCTATGTTTAATTAACATATATGGGTAATCCGAAAATACCTCCAACTACATTATTATGTGCCTGCTTGGTGATGATTTTGCTTTCTTCAACTTATTACATGGTGTTGTAAAGTCACGCATGTGATATAATATATGGAACTTTTACTACCAAACTGAAAGTACTTCCAAGCTGGGATTTCAGTTGACATGGATATTATCATCAAAAGAAGTACTGGAAAGAGCTAAATAATTGAAGTTCTCAGGTTAATTATATCATCTCAAAACTCCTTGATAGTTGGACTCGGGGTGCAACATCTGAATTGGTCAAAATATCAGGTAATGACCACTTAGGATCTGCCTGGTCCATAACTTGGCACATGTTCAAACTAATTTTTTTCTTATTTGATTGTAATTTGGAAAGGTCAACTGAATAAACATAGTGTCTGATATAGTCAACAAGTTTACTGACATAATACTTCATTAGCTCATAATTCTCAGTAAATAAGACTACAGAGAGTGGAAACTACTCCATTGAAAAAAAAACACTAGTATGAAATTACCAAAGTAATGTGATTTGACAGATGATCTAAGCTAAAGGATCAGGAAATAAGTAGAAAAAGAAAGTTGCTGCTTGACATTTGACGGAGAAAAGCACACAAGAGAAGTGTGGTCCAGCTCCAGCTCCAGCTCCAGCTCCACCCTGTTAATACTAAAAAGAAAGGAGGTCGAGTGTAGAGAGATGTCGTCATTCCGGTTTCGAACGAAAGATGAAATGATTACGGCGGGAGTGATGGAGGCAAACAGCAACTCGGAAGAGATGGAAAGCCAGAGCAAAAAGTCCGGAACTTTGAAGAGCTTTTGAGCCGCTGGTCCCTCCTCTCCAACTGTCACACCATGCGACTTCCTCAGTCCTAAGTTTCTCTCTATTGTTCTTGAAACGTTACGGGCCAAGACTCATTCGAGGATGGGAAAACGATAGTGTCCATTGACTAACAATCTTTCTCGAATCATTACACTACCAGCAACACCAACGACGACGACACCCACTCGTTAAAATAACGTCAAGATTCTGCGGCTTTGAGCAGAAGTTGGTGGCATGTCGGAGAAATTATTTGTTCTTTCTTTAGTTTATCATCTGCAGCAACAAACCAACCTCGTACGCTCAATGTATTTTGTCTGGTACGTTCTTTATGAGATGTTGCTTTTCTCAGTCCATTCGGAATTCTTTTCTAGTTCTTCACTGTAGCGGAAGTTTGGATCTTGCTTGGAGAATTGTTGGTCGAGAAAGTGAAGATTTTTTTGCGCAGTGATTGGCTTAAGGTTCAAAGCGGCTTCACGAGTTGGTTTTTCAGTGATTTCGTTCATTGGAGATTGGAGATTTTTTTTTCTCTTCTTTTTCCAATGTTCGTGGTTTAAAGAGCTGATCGATGGGACATAAATACAGGGTTTAAGGTTTTTTTTTTTGTCAGAAGGTTTAAGGTATTGGAAGCTGAGTTTTTGCTACATCATTGATTTGGTTTCTGCTTCACTGACCCGGAATTGACTCTGATGCTTGAAGCTTATTGCCTGGTAAGATACTGCTGGTTGGTCTCTCTCTCTCTCTCTCTCTCTCTCTCTCTCTCTCTCTCTATATATATATATATATATTATGTTTTGTTTGAAGAGGCAAAAGAAACGAGCAACTTGTGGATTTTGAATGCTCTGCCAGCGATACCGAACATCTCTCTCTCTGTTTTTTGTTTTGCAGAAGATAAAAGCCATACCTATTGCTCATTGCTAGAGTAGTGTGGCTTGATGCGCCGAAGGCCCCAAATAAGAAAGTGACACTAAATGACGTGGGACATGATATGTTTCGAGATTACGATATATTTTACCTGTTATTTTAGAGTGTAAATGATAATTATTGTGTTTTTACGAAATAGATTTTTACTAAATTTTTTATTTTTATTCCCTAAACAAGTTTCCGAACAGAAAACACATTTGATAACGACACAAAATTTGTCTTTTCGAAAATAGAAATTCGTTTGATAGGCCTTCTTAAATATCTCCCCCTTACGCTATTTTCCATTCAACGACGGGAGGTGGGAGGCGGTGGCTAGCAAGGGGTGGTAGTGGTCAACAAGAAGCTACAGGAGGCGGCGCGGGTCATGGGAGGCAGGCCGAATGGAGGGGAGTGGCGATGGCCAGCGAGGGGAGGCGATGGTCGGCAGTGGGCAGTAGCCACGTGTGGCGGGCAGTGAGAGGCGAAAACGAGCAATGAGAAGAGTTTTTATTTTTTTTTTTCCAAAACAGAAAAGTAGAAAAAAATTTAGTTTTCATTTCTGTTCTAAACTTATTTTTGGACTAAAAATGTGTTTCGAAAGTAGAAAAGTGAAATTGCGTTACCAAACGGATATCTGTTTCAAACATGTTCCCAAGAACAGAAAAATAGATCCGGGCGAGAAATAGAATGGTTATCGTATGTGCCCTTAAGATCTTAGAATTTTTATGTAATTATCTTAGAGGTTGGGATAATTTTATCACCTTTTTATCTTTTAGATCTAATTAGGGTTATACAAATATTGTTTATTTTGATATAGAAGTTATTAATTTAGGTTATCTAGTGGTATTTTTAGGCTGCGTTTGGCAACACTTTGCAGAGCCCTTTTGCCTTTTAAAAGCCATTGGGCAAATGCAAATGATGTTTGACTAATTTTTGGAGAGCTTTGAAGAGATACAATTACATCTTCAAAGACCTTTAGCTTAAGACAAGTCCAAAGCTACTTGAATTTTGATCTTTGAGCATTTTCAAAATACAAATACATTTTATCACATCACATGAATTTTAATAAATTAAAAAATGATGGCATAGGCCAAACAAAGATGGCATGATTGTTTTAAAACAGGTTAAGTATAAAGTCCGTGAATTACCTACCATTAATTTTTTGCGGTGCCCCAAACGTCGTCCCGTTTGATTTTCTTCTCAAAAACCCGAACAATAAGAAAAGATTTCAAAGGAAAAAAAAATGATATGGCCACATTAAAATTTCCCATCTTTATATTTCTTCATCTATCATGCCATTAGATATCTAATTAAACTAATGATGAATTATCATACTGACTCCGTATTTTAAGTAAGAACGTGCTCTACCTTAAACTTGTGAAATAGTATCTGCACACACATATTTATATTTTTCTCTAAAAATAATCTCCGACCCAGCCAATATTTAAAAATTAATTGAATATTGAACATGTTTCTCGTCAATATGTTTCAAATGAAAAAGTTGGTCAATTCTGTAAGTGAAAAGAATTCAAGAAAATAAAAAAAATAAATCTTATTCACGACCCAATTTAACTTTTTATATGAAAGGAGGATTTTTTTTTTTATCTAGAACGAGGATGTCAAGAACGGGGCCGAACTTGACAAGTACCTGAATAATAATAGCGGTACACTTTAATCTTTTTTTTTTTTGGTCAATGGTACACTTTTAATTTTAATCTGTGGGGAATGTGCCAAAAAGAATTAATAAAAAAAATAATGTCGATTAAAAAATAAAAAGAAGAAACATTTAATTGTCACGGCGGGCGGCGGGGACAGGAGGGCGTCGGGGGGTGCGGCCGCCTCCGCCGCCGCCGTGCAGCCACCTGTGCCTGCGCCGAGGCGAGCGTGCCAAGCCTCCCCGACCGCCCGGCGGTCGCCGCGCGCCCGCCCGCCGCCCCGCGTCGTCGCAACGGTCGGGAACGCTCCGATATAAAAGGGCCAAACTCCCTCACGCGCACGCAACACGCCTTTTCTTTCTCTTCGTCTGAAACTCTCTCGCGCTCTCTGTCGCTGTGAACGACTCTCTCATGGCGACCTGTTTCCACCCTAGCCAGGCAGCGGAGGATTTCATCCTCTGCCGCAGACCACACTCGCCGACCAGATCTCGCGGCCGTCGCGCCGCCGCCTCCGGAAATTAAAAATAAAAATAATTAAAAGGAGTGCAAGGAGGAAAATCAAATCAATTTCTCATCTTGAGCAGCGGAAAATATTTTTCAGTTCATTTCAAGTCTCGACTCAATACCGGGAAAATATTATAATTTTCCGAAAATAATTTTCCGGAAAATATTTTCCAAAAAGCGTCAAATTTTTCGTGAAATGAATCGAGCTTAAATAATCTTTTTTTGCTTTTTTATGCATTAAAAAGCGACCTTTTGGCAATAGATTTATCATTTTTATCGGAAATAAGTTTGACAAATTAAAGTGCAATAACCAAGAAATAACTCAAATCATTATTATCGATTTTTTTTTGGCAACATAATTAAGTTGCAAGGAATTGATTCGCTATATGGAAAATTGATTCGCAAAGATATATTGGACGATCGCGCGATAGAGAGGACTAACAAAACCAACCAAAATGCAGATCATGGAGGCTGCAATGGCATAGCCAAAGGCTTACTTGTTCCAAAGCGGGTTCGCTTCCTCAATCACATTCGTTTGCACGTTGGCGTTGACTTGAGAATCACTATTTTCCAATTCACCGCAATGTAAGTCAATTGACACCTCATGTAAGTCGATCAATTCCGTAAAGCTACAAGAGAAACCATTGAGAGAGCCCAAGTATAATTGCCAAGAAGAAATCTGTCTAACGAAAGAGAGAATTCGTAGCATTATTTTTAAATATTTTAATATTTTTTCGAAATTTTATTATTATTTTATATTTCCTTTTCTTTTTTTTTTCTGGACTTCTTCCCCAGCCAGAGGCGAGGCCTCACTTGACCTCTGCAAAAGCTCGCCTCCCTTGACCCTTTGTTGAGGGCGAGCCTCGCCAAATTCTGGCTGGGTGTCCTCACCCTCACCTGGGTCTCCCTCGCCTAGCGACAGCGAGGCCAAACCTTTCTTAGCCAAAGTGAGGCCAATCTCGCCCTAGCCGGGGCGGCGAGGCTGCCTTTGCTGACCCTCGACTCTAGCCAATCAGCGACCAGCCAAATGGAAGAAGGCCAGAAAAAAAAATCAAAAAATAATATTTTTTAAAAAAAATACAGCTTGGTTTTACATTTTCAGTGCATTTTCATGATCTAAAAGTCCTTGTCCAAACTTGTCCGTGACGTAACATTTACTGTATTTTCTTCGTACCATAATCGATCCTAGGCTCGCGTTGACCAGGCCTAAGTGGGCCAATTCGAGCCTAAAAGCGACTAATCTTTGCCTGAATCTGCCCGGAAATGCTTTGATTGTCCTAACAAGTCCAACCAGGCAAGCTTCGGTAGGTCGCCAGACCCATGATTAGAAAGATGATACTCGCTACCTTGCTTAGTCAACTTTGGTTGACATTACTAGCTAGCTTTAATATGTCAAATTTACGATATTATTGCACATTTAGCGTTGGATGTATGACAAAACTTTGAGATAGTCATGCAACCAATTTCACTCAATGTTAACTATCCAGCGGTGAAAGTGTAACTTACTTCTAAAAGTGGCAAACGACCTAATAAAAAGACTTAAATTTATCATTTATAGGAGATTTGGGTTTATGTTGGCCCTTTTTCTCACTATAGTTACTTATGCCCATGGAGGTTATGGGAATTTTTATGGGTAAAGTTTAATCCTTAATACCTAATTTTCTCTTGGTATATTGTGAAGAAAATAAACAAAAAAGACTGATCACAGGTCTTTCTGGCTTTTCGATTTTTTTTAAATGCAATCGAACTCTATGAGTTTTCAATTTCGCAAGGATACGTACAGTTCATAATCCTCTCGTTCTTAATTACTTTGCAGAAGATAAAAGCCATATCTATTGCTCATTGCTAGAGTAGTATGGCTTGATGCCCCGAAGGCCCCAAACAAGAAAGTGACACTAAATGACACGGGACGTGCTAGTTTTGAGATTACAAAATATTCTGCTTGTTATTTTAGGGCCAATGATAACCATTATATTCATTGGGTTAGGCCTTAAAAAGCCCTTCAAATAAACACTTTGGAATTTCCCGTCAATATAAATGTATGTCGTGGTTTGAACTTAGAAAGAAATTGCAAAAAGAGCTGGAATTTCAAATGTGAATGATTTCATAACCCCTTTACTTAAATGAAGGAACTATGAAGAAAAAAGGAACCGAAAAGAAAAAAAAAAATTAACTGATAAAATAGGTTGAGATAAGTATGAACTCAGTCCTTTCACTTGCTAATTATGATCCGGAAAATTAAGAAATAAATATGGAGGCACTTAGCTAGATATGTTCCTTATATGTAATATACAATATTCTTTGAATGGATAATGACACAAATGATCCATGAATTTTAGCCCAATGTGCAATGTGGTCCATGAATTTTAAATTTGTTCAATGTAGTCCTTGAACTTTAACTCAATGTGCAATATTGTCTATGAACTTTTAATTTGTTCAATGTGGTCTCTAGACTTTTGGTACATGTTCAATTTAGTCCCTAAACTGTATAAAAATGTTTAATGTTGTCCTTCTATTAGTTCAAATTCAGAGATAATATTAAATATATTCATATAGTCCACGGACTATATTGAACATGTACCAATAGTCTAAGGACTATATTAAACAAATAAAAGTTTAGACAACAACATTGTACATTAGACCAAAGTTCGGGAACCACATGGAATAAATTTAAAATTCAAAACTACATCATTGCACATAAAAGACAAAAGTTCAAAGATCATTTGTATCATTTTCCCCATTTCAAGACCCCATTTCTTAAGTGAAGGAACTATCAAGAAAAGAAAAACAGAAAAGAAAAAACTTAACTAAGCAAATAGGTCGAGATAAGTATGAACTCAGTCCTTTAACTTGCTAACAATGATCCATAAAATTAAGAATTAACGGAGGCACTTACCTAGACGTTTCGTTCCTTAAATGTAATTTACAATATTCTTTGCATTTTATGTGATCACACACTTTTACTGTTTACTTTTCTTTTTAATCTCAAAAAACTTAACACTAATCACGATTGGCTATCTTAGTCATGCAGGGAGCTTTGATAGTATGTAGAATCGATAATTTTTTGTTATGTATTTCATTTTGCAGACACCTCGAAAGATCCATTGTAGTCTGGTTGGTTAGGATACTCGGCTCTCACCCGAGAGAACCGGGTTTAAGTCCCGGCAATGGAATTTTATTTTTCTTCTTGTTCTTCTCTCTGTTCCTGAATTTGTAATGATCTTGTCTACTATTATGGAAAATGAGAAGGCACAGAAATAGAAAAGGCGACCATAGAATCGTCCGACTTGCAAGTGAATCAAAGTTGTCGTCAAAATCCCATGATGCAACTCTTTTGTCATTTACTTTCATGACACATAGTTCGTCAAATTTTGGAATTTGGGTATTTGCAGGACCTCTTATCATCAATTTCAATTGTAGATATATGTAGCAAGCCAAGCAGGCCGATTGTTTGTTTTACAGTTTGAGATTCTGCTAAAAAAAGAGGAAAAGATGTCAGTGTCACGGAGACAAGTGGTTACGTCTTCTGTTGGTTCAAGTTTGGAACACTAATGGGTGTATTTTAGGATCTTAAGGCGGCAAACAAGTTCCGTAACGGGAATGGAGCCTTATTTTGCTGGCAATTAGAAGACAATTCAATCTATGTCTGCTTTTCGAAATGTTCAATCATGTCTCCGTGATTCGGATGAGAATCGGACAAAGTCTCGGTCAGTGACGAATCCAAGTTCTTCTCATCGCTTAGAGGATGGACTAAGCACATATGAGATAGTAGTCAACTGTTTTGCTTCTCCGTAAGGCCGTATCGCTTATGTTGATGGGAAGTAACCATCGTTAGTTCCTTCTGTATCATGCAGCTTTCGATTGCCTTTGAAAATTGTCGTGCCAGATTGTGCTGTCTTACTAGTACCGCCTTTGATTTCTTATATATAGCTCTACATGACTCCTGTTTCTAGCATCGAGAGATAAAGGGCCAGAACTTCTTACATAGACACAGAAAATGAGTAACTTTAGCTTGAAATGCTTGGGCTCATTGCTTCTTGTTCTTCTGGCTATGAGTTGTACGGAAGTTCAAGGTCAGTCTTGCAGACCGAGCGGCAGAATCAGAGGGAAGAATCCCCTCCTGGACAATGCAACACCGGGGACGACTCGGAGTGTTGCAAAAACGGCCAAATGTACCCGATTTACAAGTGTTCGCCACCCGTGTCGGGCCACACCAGCGCCCACCTCACCCTGAACAGCTTTGAGGAGGGCGGAGATGGAGGTGGCCCATCTGAGTGCGACAACCAGTACCATTCTGATGACACGCCTGTCGTGGCACTATCCACGGGGTGGTTCGATAACATGAGCAGGTGCCTCAGGAACATAACGATCTACGGCAATGGGAGGAGCACCCAGGCTATGGTGGTGGACGAATGCGACTCGACCATGGGATGCGATGAAGATCACGATTACCAACCTCCATGTGACAACGACATTGTCGATGCATCCAGAGCTGTGTGGGAGGCCCTGGGGGTGCCCAAGGACAATTGGGGCTGGCTTGACATTACATGGACCGACGCCTAGTTCTTTATGCTATGCTTATCACATACTTATATGTACCTATCGAATGATGTACTCTAAACAAATACCTGCACTAAATATAAAGATACTTCCTTTATGGATTATACGCAGCAATTCGAACTATGGTTGTGAGCATAGCTTCTCCGTGCAGAATGTTGAGTGACTGTATAATTGCTTACTGGAATGATTTTCGTCATCTGTCAGCCTTGATGTTTAAGATGAGCTTAGCTGTGATGATACCTGATTAAAGAAAATAAGCATACACGACGAAAAACGAGAGAGCAATGGCAAGTGCGTCCAGTATTTCTGCCCAATCTGCTGCTGCGTATGAAAATGCTTCTAGTTAGAAAGTTTCAGCCCAGGAAGCATAATTCTGACGTTATTCCCTCTATAGCCAGTAAGCTAGTGCTTGTGCATCTGAATTATGGGCACTGATACATGGAGTTAGGCTGGCTATTGAGAATGACAATTGCATAATGAGCTAGTTGCCACTGGTGTTATTCAAGCTGTACAAAATCAGCACCCAGCATTATCAAAAATGTCTTCTCTTATCTTTGGCAGATTTTTATTTAGCTTTTCTTATTGACAACTTGAATTTATCGATTGTTATATGAAAGTACCAACCTTTATTTGAGCGACTAACCAATTATTCTATAATTGAGTTACTAGCTAATTTTAGGATACCAGCTCTCATTTGAGTTGCTTACCAACATTTCTTGTTTAACTATTCTCCTATGTTTAATTAACATATATGGGGTAATCCGAAAATACTTCCGACTACGTTGTTATGTGCTTGCTTGGTGATGATTTTGCTTTCTTCAACTTATTACATGGTGTTGTAAAGTCACGCATGTGATATAATATATGGAACTTTTACTACCAAACTGAAAGTACTTCCAAGCTGGGATTTCAGTTGACATGGATATTATCATCAAAAGAAGTACTGGAAAGAGCTAAATAATTGAAGTTCTCAGGTTAATTATATCATCTCAAAACTCCTTGATAGTTGGACTCGGGGTGCAACATCTGAATTGGTCAAAATATCAGGTAATGACCACTTAGGATCTGCCTGGTCCATAACTTGGCACATGTTCAAACTATTTTTTTTTTCTTATTTGATTGTAATTTGGAAAGGTCAACTGGATAAACATAGTGTCTGATATAGTCAACAAGTTTACTGACATAATACTTCATTAGCTCATAATTCTCATTAAATAAGACTACAGAGAGTGGAAACTACTCCATTGAAAAAAAAAAAAACACTAGTATGAAATTACCAAAGTAATATGATGTGACAGATGATCTAAGCTAAAGGATCAGGAAATAAGTAGAAAAAGAAAGTTGCTGCTTGACATTTGACAGAGAAAAGCACACAAGAGAAGTGTGGTCCAGCTCAGCTCCAGCTCCAGCTCCAGCTCCACCCTGTTAATACTAAAAAGAAAGGAGGTTGAGTGTAGAGACGTCGTCGTTTCGGTTTCTCACGAAAGATGAAATGATTACGGCGGGAGTGATGGAGGCAAACAGCAACTCGGAAGAGATGGAAAGCCAGAGCAAAAGTCCGGAACTTTGAAGAGCTTTTGAGCCGCTGGTCCCTCCTCTCCAACTGTCACACCATGCGACTTCCTCAGTCCTAAGTCTCTCTCTTGTTCTTGAAACGTTACGGGCCAAGACTCATTCGAGGATGGGAAAACGATAGTGTCCATTGAATAACAATCTTTCTCGAATTATTACACTACCAGCAACACCGACGACGACGACACCCACTCGTTAAAATAACGTCAAGATTCTGCGGCTTTGAGCAGAAGTTGGTGGCATGTCGGAGAAATTATTTGTTCTTTCTTTAGTTTATCATCTGCAGCAACAAACCAACCTCGTACGCTCAATGTATTTTGTCTGGTATGTTCTTTATGAGATGTTGCTCTTCTCAGTACATTCAGAATTCTTTCTAGTTCTTCACTGTAGCGGAAGTTTGGATCTTGCTTGGAGAATTGTTGGTCGGACCGAGAAAGTGAAGATTTTTTGCAGTGATTGGCTTAAGGTTCAAAGTGGCTTCACGAGTTGGTTTTTCAGTGATTTCATTCATTGGAGATTGGAGATTTTTTTTCTCTTCTTTTTCCAATGTTCGTGGTTTAAAGAGCTGATCGATGGGACATAAATACAGGGTTTAAGGTTTTTTTTTTTGTCAGAAGGTTTAAGGTATTGGAAGCTGAGTTTTTGCTACATCATTGATTTGGTTTCTGCTTCACTGACCCTGAGTTGACTCTGATGCTTGAAGCTTCTTGCCTGGTAAGATACTGCCTGGTTCCTCTCTCTCTCTCTCTCTCTCTCTCTCTCTCTCTCTCTCTCTCTATATATATATATATATTATGTTTTGTTTGAAGAGGTAAAGAAATGAGCAACTTGTGGATTTTGAATGCTCTGCCAGTGATACTGAACATCTCTCTCTCTGTTTTATGTTTTGCAGAAGATAAAAGCCATATCTATTGCTCATTGCTAGAGTAGCATGGCTTGATGCCGGAGGCCCCAAACAAGAAAGTGAAACTAAATGACGTGGGACATGATATGTTTCGAGATTACGATATATTTTACCTGTTATTTTAGAGTGTAAATGATAATTATTGTGTTTACGAAATAGATTTTTACTAAATTTTTTATTTTTATTCCCTAAACAAGTTTACGAGCAGGGAAAACACATTTGATAACGACACAAAATTTTTGTCTTTTCGAAATAGAAATTCGTTTGATAGGCCTTCTTAAATATCTCTCCCTTACGCTATTTTCCATTCAGCGATGGGAGGTGGGAGGCGGTGGGCTGGCAAGGGGTGGTAGTGGTCACGGCAAGCTACGGGAGGCGGCCCGGGCTGCGGGAGGCAACGGCCCGGCGAGGGAGTGGCGATGGCTAGCGAGGGGTGGCGATGGTCGGCAAAGTGGGGAGTAGCCATGTGTCGCCCTGGGCGGCAAGAGGCCGAAGACGAGAAACGAGAAGAGTTTTTATTTTTTTTTTTCCAAAACAGAAAAGTAGAAAAAATTTTAGTTTTCATTTCTGTTCTAAACTTATTTTTGGACTAAAAATGTGTTTCGAAAGTAGAAAAGTGAAATTGCGTTACCAAACGGATATTTGTTTTAAACGTGTTCCCAAGAACGTAAAAATAGATCCGGGCGGAAATAGAATGGTTATCGTATGCGCCCCTTAAGATCTTATAATTTTTATGTAATTATCTTAGAGGTTGGGATAATTTTATCACTTTTTATCTTTTAGATCTAATTAGGGTTATACAAATATTGTTTATTTTGATATAGAAGTTATTAATTTAGGTTATCTAGTGGTATTTCTTAGGCTGCGTTTGGCAACACTTTGCCAGAGCCCTTTTGCGCCTTAAAGGCCATTGGGCAAATGCAAATGATGTTTGACTAATTTTTTGGAGAGCTTTGAAGAGATACAATTACATCTTCAAAGACCTTTAGCTTAAGACAAGTCCAAAGCTACTTGAATTTTGAGGCTTGAGCATTTTCAAAATACAAATATATTTTATCACATCGCATCGAATTTTAATAAATTAAAAAATGATGGCATAGGCCAAACAAAGAAGGCATGATTGTTTAAAACAGGTTAAGTATAAAGTCCGAGAATTACCTACCATTAATTTTGCGGTGCCCCAAAGCGCCGTCCGTTTGATTTTCTTCTCAAAAAACCGAACAATAAGAAAAGATTTCAAAGGAAAAAAAAAATGATATGGCCACATTAAAATTTCCCATCTTTATATTTCTTCATCTATCATGCCATTAGATATCTAATTAAACTAATGATGAATTATCATACTGACTCCGTATTTTAAGTAAGAACGTGCTCTACCTTAAACTTGTGAAATAGTATCTGCACACACATATTTATATTTTTCTCTAAAAATAATCTCCGACCCAGCCAATATTTAAAAATTAATTGAATATTGAACATGTTTCTCGTCAATATGTTTCAAATGAAAAAGTTGGTCAATTCTGTAAGTGAAAAGAATTCAAGAAAATAAAAAAAATAAATCTTATTCACGACCCAATTTAACTTTTTATATGAACGAGGATGTACTTTTTTTTTTTATCTAGAACGAGGATGTCAAGAACGGGGCCGAACTTGACAAGTACCTGAATAATAATAGCGGTACACTTTAATTTTTTTTTTTTTTGGTCAATGGTACACTTTTAATTTTAATCTGTGGGGAATGTGCCAAAAAGAATTAATAAAAAAAATAATGTCGATTAAAAATAAAAAAAAAAGAAACATTTAATTGTCACGGCGCGCGGCGGGGACAGGAGGGCGTCGGGGGTGCCGCCGCCTCCGCCGCCGCCGTGCAGCCACCTGTGCCTGCGCCGAGGCGAGCGTGCCAAGCCTCCCCGACCGCCCGGCGGTCGCCGCGTGCCCGCCCGCCCGCCCGCGTCGTCGCAACGGTCGGGAACGCTCCGATATAAAAGGGCCAAACTCCCTCACGCGCACGCAACACGCCTTTTCTTTCTCTTCTTCGTCTGAAACTCTCTCTCGCTCTCTCTGTCGCTGTGAACGACTCTCTCATGGCGACCTGTTTCCACCCTAGCCAGGCAGCGGAGGATTTCATCCCTCTGCCGCAGACCACGCCGCCCGACCAGATCTCGCGGCCGTCGCGCCGCCGCCTCCGGAAATACCGCATCGTCCCCGAGTTCTGCGCGGCGAAATCATCGACCGGCGACAACAACGCCGCCGCCGCCGTCTCTGTCCCCGGGAACCACCACCGCAAGCGGTCCAGAGACGCCATTGGCGACGACCACTTGAGCGGCGATCGATTCTCGGCGAATCACGATCCTCGCAAGATGACCAAGGCGTCGCCGTCTCCGGGGCACGAATCGGAGATCGACCCTTTGATTTCTCAATATGTATGTAAAGACCCTTTTTCCTCCTTTCCTTTTCAAAGTTTACCTTATCTCCTCGTCGTCGTCGTCAGTTTGTGTTGCTTCGACAAGTCTTTGATGGACTGATTAGGGTTTATGACTGGTTCTGGGATTTCCAAAAACAAAAACCCTGACAACTTTGTTCTTGACTTCCTTACAGACGCAGGGGTTTGCCAGAAAAATCAAGGAAAAAGACGAAGAGATCGCGAAGATGGGGGAATTGAATCGGCTTCTCCAAGAGAAAGTGAAGTCCCTGTCGTCGGAGAACCGCATCTGGCGGGGCCTCGCCCGGGACAACGAGGCCGAAGCCGACTCCCTCCGTTCCACCCTCCAGCACCTCCTCGCCCACGGCGGGGTGGTCGACGACGCGGAGTCCTCCTGCTGCGGCAGCAACGATGCCGGGACGGCGGGAGCGGAAGGCGGCGATGCTGCTGCAGCGGTGGAATCGCTGAGGCCGGGGCGGTGGTGCACGGGGCGCTGCTGGGAGATGGTGGTGCTGCTGCCGTGCAGGCACCTGTGCCTGTGCGCGTCGGCGTGCAGGGCCGGCCACCGGAACTGCCCGGCGTGCGGCTCAGCGATCGCGGCGAGCGTGCACGTGAATCTGTCGTCGCCGTGACGGTCGGAAGGGCCATGGGCTGGAAAGGTGAAAAGGAGAGAAAATAGGGGCGAAAAGGGGGAAAAGGAAAGAATACAGGGGAGGAAAAATAAATAGACCCTTTTTTCTTTTTTTTTGATAGGGAGGAGAATAATGGGGAAAACCATCGAGAGGGATGGTTTTACATTTTTGTGTAAATACAATACAATACATAATAAAATGTTCTTTTTTTTCTTAATCATGGTGTTCCTATTTTTCTTTTTTGGAAATCATTAATTGACGATGCGAAATAATTTGTTGCCTTTCTAATCCCCCTTTTTTTTTTTGCTTCACTTGAATATGAATATTATCCCAACGTATCCTCTCGACATTAACAAATCTTTTTCTTTTGCAGCTTAAACTTCAAAAAAAATTAAGGTAAAATATTCTCTTTGGCTCTTTTGTTCTTCAATTTTTGTGACTAGATGTAGGTCATTGACGCGAAATTCTAACACATAAAATGTCCGAAAATTGGTGATTTTCCAATAAGTGATGATATTATTTTAATCAATATCTCAATAATTTTCTAAATGGGGATAGTAAATTGTTATTAATTCGTAAAAAAAGTACAGTGGGTATGCAACGGATATAAAGCACGTACAAGGAAAAAGGATGGGAAAAAAAGATAAAACAAGAAAGGAAAAGGGCAAGACATGGTTCTGATTGTACTTCCTCACTTCTCTCCACCAGTTCATGCCTTTCTTTTCTTTTTTTTTTTTCCTCAAAATTTCTATACTCATGTAATGTAAATATTAAAACGTAAATTCACATATATTTTTACATAAATTTTTAAATTTCGAGTACTATTTTAATTTTGACACTGATGTTGGATGAAATAATAATCGGTTCCCTCTATTATGAGAGTTTTGGAGCATGGAACTAGAGCACCACATCGATTTGAGGCTTTGTACATATCCAAATTTTTTAACATGTATCAATCCAGTATGAATGGGATCCTATCCGATACATTGATGGGTTACAATAATGTCTTACGGGGCGAATAATCTCGTGCTTTGCTCGGTTTTAGAATAGGCATCCCGAACAAATTTAAGGATACATAGATCTAAACGTGGCCCAAGTGCAAATGCGATTAAAAAAGCCGCACGTCCTCACAAAAATATTAAATTAAACATTTCGAGCAGTATACTTTTAGCAAGCACAAGACAAAATTATATATATAGGAGACTGTGACAAATGAAAATACATGTACGAATTAGTTATCAATATAGAGCGATAAATTATACTCGCAGCAAAACAAACCAAAGAGAGCGAAATCTTCTTGAGCACCATCCCGATCGCCGTCCAAAACAGCAGGACATCCCTCCCAAGCCGTAACCATGGACCGCCACTTACGACCCCAATTCATGATCCCGGCCGGTTCATTCCTTGTCATGATCATGATCTCCGCCTCGGTCTCTCTCGCTTCGACAGATCGCTTGCACTCCCCGATCCCATTGCAGGAAAAAGCTGACCGGTTCGCCTCCTACAGCGTTCTACAGGATCGGCGTCGGTGATCTCCCGAGTGTGCTCCGCTCGATTGTGTCGGCACCAGTTGAGCCACTCGGGCTCAGGACAGCCTCATCTCTACCATCTCCACAATGTCGACAATCCCACAGTCTTTAATGTCTTCTGCACCGTGGCTAATGAAATAAAATATGTAGACAAGCAATTTGTCAAGCACCTGATGTTGAGCGCGGCAAGATTGCCTTATCGAAGATCTTACCATTTTTACCCGACGAGTGTTTGGACTTATTGCCGATGTAGCCGATATACACATGAAAGACGTGACTAATCCCGTCGATTGTGACGATCCCCTCATGTCCAAAGTCTCGACGGAGAAAACGGCACGTTTATTGCTCAAACCGCTCGAGATTTCTTTCATCGCTTATCCCCGCCAACGCATTTTCAAATTATACACATCGTTTATCTAGAAGGTGGGCTAAAGCCTGAACGTCATGAGCACCTCTCTCACCCTCCCAGCTAACACACTGTGTTATAGTGTCGTGTATGGGTGTAGCATATAATTCAACTAGCGATCGCAAGTGTTATTGCAAAATCAATCGAGAAAGTGATAGGTGTACCAGAGATTGGGATTTGCATACTATTTAGGTGAACAACAAGCTCCTAAGTAAGATTTAGATATGATAATTAATCAAGTGTCACGAGCCCCAAGACACATTCCCTTAGAGGAGACAAGTCGAATGACATTCCAACCGAGGAACGATGGTGAAGGTCACATTGATCACGATAAGCAGAAGACAAAAGATTAATAACATTAATTACCTGATAATTACGTTAATCAAGCTGTTCGAAGTTTTCGAGTGCATTTACAGGGAAGCTGAAACCTACACACGTCCCTCACAACAACATACTGAGTTAAATTATGTGCGGCGGGTAGGTTTTGCACCTATCAAAGTCAGCAAGCAAAGGTGGAGTCTCCTCAATTTTTTTTTTCTGTCATGATTTTAACTCTCTTTACTATCTGATTTTTATTATGCTCCGCATGCCTATTGACAAGTCTCCTCAGCTTTCACAGCTATAATTCGGTGGATTCTTGATTTAGATTCCGGGGGAGCTCTGCGACCTTATTTGAATTCTTGAAGAGGAGGGAATGATTGGATGCGCGTTCTTTATGGAGGGGAAAGGAAGAGAACCTTCTTCTCTGGAGCGAATCGTAGATCTTGTCTGTATGATTCGATAAAGTCTCCTCCTGAAGTTCATGTGTGCAGGGTAGACGAGCAAAGGAGAAGTTTTCTCCGCAAGCCCATGCGAACGTGCTCCGCCTTAAACTTGCGAAATGGTATCCGCACGCACATATTTATATTTTTCTCTAAAAATAATCTCCGACCCACCTAATATTTAAAAAGAAAAAAATATCACAAAAACTCCAAACTATACCACTTATGACAAATTTATCCCGAACTTTTTTTTATGACACGAAAAACATCAAACTATATCACTGTGATAAATTTACCTGAACTTATTTTTGTTACATGAAAAATCCCAAATTATGCCATCATAACACATTTCTTCCAAATACTTTGCCCATGGATATTTTCGTCTTTTTCCTTTTTTTTCTCTTCCTAGCAAGAGTCGCCCCCACCCTCGCCGGATCGGCAAGGAAGAAAAAAAAAAAAAAAAGGCGAAAATATCCATGGGCCAAAGTATTGTGGAAAGAAATCGTCACATGTGATATAATTTGGGGTTTTCAGATTCAAAAAAAAGTTCATGATAAATTTGATACGGATGGTATAGTTTGGGATTTTTATGTCACTAAAAAAAATTCATGGTAAATTTATTATAAATGACATAATTTTGAATTTTTGGTGATATTTTCCTTTTAAAAAATTAATTGAAGATTGAAGATGTTTCTTGTCAATATGTTTCAAATGAAAATGTGGGTCAATTCTGTAGGTGAAAAGAATTCAAGAAAATAAAAAAGTAAATCTTATTCACGAATCCATTTTAACTTTTTATACGAACGAGGATGTACCTGACAAGTACGTGGATAATAATAGCGGCACACTTTAATTTAATCAGTGGGGGAATGTGCCAAAAAGAATTAATAAAAAAATAATGTCGATTAAAATTTTTAAAAAAAAACATTTAATTTTCACAGGAGGACGTGAGGGTGCCGCCGCCGCCGTGCAGCCGCCTGTGCCTGCGCCGAGGCGCGCGTGTCAAGCCTCCCCCGACCGCCCGGAGGTCGCCGCGTGCCCGCCCGCGTCGTCGCAACGGTCGGGAACTCTCCAAAATAAAAGGGCCAAACTCCCTCACGCGCACACCACTCGCCTTTCTCTCTCTTCTACGTCTGAAACTCTCTCTCTTTCTCTCTGTTGCTGTGAACGACTCTCTCATGGCGACCTGTTTCTACCCTAACCTGGCGGCGGAAGACTTCATCCCTCTGCCGGAGACCACGCCGCCCGACCTGATCTCGCGGCCGTCGCGCCGCGGCCTCCGGGAATACCGCATCGTCCCCGAGTTCTGCGCGGCGAGATCATCGACCGGCGACTACTACTCCGCCGCCGCCGTCTCTGTCCCCGGGTACCACCATCGCAAGCGGTCCAGAGACGCCATCGGCGACGACCACTTGAGCGGCGATCGCTTCTCGGCGAATCACGATCCTCGCAAGATGACCAAGGCGTCGCCGTTTCCGGGGCACAAGGATGCGTTCGAGATCCAAGGGCACGAATCGGAGATCGACCCATTGATTTCCCAACATGTATGTAACGGCCCTTCTTTCCTCCTTTCCTTTTTTAAATTTTACTGTTTCTCGTCGTCGTCGTCGTCAGTTTGTGTTGCTTCGACAAGTCTTTGATGGACTGATTAGGGTTTATGACTTGTTCTGGGATTTTCACAAAAAAAACCCTGACAACTTTGTTCTTGACTTCCTTACAGACGCAGGGGTTGGCCAGAAAAATCAAGGAAAAAGACGAAAAGATCGCGAAGATGGGGAAATTGAATCGGCTTCTCCAAGAGAAAGTGAAGTCCCTGTCGTCGGAGAACCGCATCTGGCGGGGCCTCGCCCAGGACAACGAGGCCGAAGCCGACTCCCTCCGTTCCACCCTCCAGCACCTCCTCGCCCGCGGCGGCGGCGGCGGGCTCGTAGACGACGCGGAGTCCTCCTGCTGCGGCAGCAACGATGCCGGGACGGCGGGCGCGGAAGGCGGCGATGCCGCGGCGGCGGTGGAATCGCTGAGGCCGGGGCGGTGGTGCACGGGGCGCTGCTGGGAGACGGTGGTGCTGCTGCCGTGCAGGCACATGTGCCTGTGCGCGTCGGCGTGCGGGCCCAGCCACCGGAACTGCCCGGCGTGCGGCTCAGCGATCGCGGCGAGCGTGCACGTGAATCTGTCGTCGCCGTAGACGGTCGGAAGGGCCCTGGGCTGGAAAGGTCAAAAGGAGAGAAAATAGGGGCGAAAAGGGGAAAGAGGAAAGAACATAGGGGAGGAAAAATAAATAGTCCCTTTTTCTTTTTTTTTTGATAGGAAGATTCTTTGATATCTTTTTAGTTGGAGAATAATGGGGAAAAAACCATCGAGAGGGATGGTTTTCTCAATTTTGTGTAAATACAATACGATACATAATAAAATGTTCTTTTTCTTTTTCTCAACCACGGTGTTCCAATTTTTCTGTTTTGGAAATCATTAATTGATGATGTAAAATAATTTGTTGCCCTTCTAACCCCTTTTTAATTTCCTTAACGTGATCGAATATGAATATTAATCCAACATATGGCCGTCGACATTCACAAATCTCTTTCTTTTTGTACCTTAAACTTCCAAAAAATTTAGAGAAAAATGTTCTCTTCTACTCTTTTGTTCTTCAATCTTGTGACTAGATGATGGGTCAATAACGCGAAATTCTAAAGAAAGTCATCCAAATGCACATGAAATGCCGAAAAATGGTGATTTTCCAATAAGTGATGATATTTTTCCAATTATATCAAAAATATAAAGAGCTTTTCCATCACTTTTCTTCTTCTACTTCTTCTTCTTCTTTTTCATTTTTTCTTCCAAGTTAAAGTTTTTCTTTTTGGTTGGCTATTCAAAGGACGAAGCATGTACAAGGAAAAGATTAAAAAAAAAAAAAAACAAGAAAGGAAAAGGGCAAGGCATGGTTCTGATTGTACTTCCTCACTTGGCGTGAAATTATTAAGATATAGACATTGGACAATTCTCCCCACCAATTCGTCCCTTTTCTTTTTTTTTCACTCAAAGTTTCTAAACTCATGTAATATATATATTAATACGTAAACTAGAGTAAGTGGGTGAATCTAATAATTTTTATTTTAATTTTTCATTTTTATTAGGTTCACTGTCGATGCAAATTTTTTTTTTACATGTTTAAGGTTGAAAGGGTGAACACTCAAATGAGTGTAGTTACGTGAATTTCGAGTACACGTGTCACCGATCTAACGATAAACGTGTAAAAAGTTTTTTTACACTTACCGCCGACACAAAAATAATAGTTTTTCTTTTTTACAAGAGTTTTGGGCGTGGAACTCGAGCACCACGTTGATTCAGGGCTTTGTGGATATCTGAATTGGTGATTAGTTTTTTGTAACATGTACCAATCCAGTCTCTCTAATTTTGGCCATGATGCAACTCCTTTGAATATACAGCGGAAGAAGATGGTATGGTTTCGATTCGGAGCTGCAGGAGGAGTCGTTGCGGAGTTGTTGAAAGATTGCACTTGCACACGGAAAAGTCGCTAGTGTGCATACATCTGCTAGTCTTTCATCTTTCAACGAGTTTGCTAGGGCACTCTTTTAAGTGACTAAATCGAGAATGTTTACATTTTTGGATTGAAATCACCACTCATCTTTTTACTCAACAAAAAAGAGTGCCCGAGCACACTTGTTGAACATGTAAATTTACGATAAACTTTTTATTGCAACATAAAAAAACTCAAATTTGTACTTGCGTGATATATTTACTCTCTATCAAGGTTCAATAGGATAATTTTTTAGCCAAAACGACATTGTTTTTGTTTCATTTAAGTCACATAGGCGCTATTGTCAACACAATTTGCCTTCCACCATCCATGAAGGCAAATTTTTCACAGTGTTCATTGACGGAAAATTGACGATGGGTAAATATGTCACCCCAATACAAGTTCAATTATTTTTGTGTCACAAATAAAAGTTGTGGGTAAATATATCACAATGGACATAGTTTAAAATTTTTGGAGCCTTTTCCCCTAAAAATTATTACACTCCAAAAATGCCAATTTCATAGTTCTAACATGAGGGGGAACATTGTACAGATCTACACTTTTTGGCTAAATCTAAACAAAGAGAGTTTAGCGCATGTTAAGTTGTGCCATGATTGTCAGACACTTGAAAATCCATCGATCAAATACTCAAATGGTAATAGAGTGATTTTAATGAGGCTAATTTGATACTTTTCCCGTTGGTCCTTAAAAAGGAAATAAAATTATTACATGATCGCGTGTGTTCAGATGAGATAAAAGACATCACTAATACTCGTCTCTTTAAAGTGACCTTATTTAATATATTTCATTGGTCAATTCATGATGTCATAATTCGAAAAATCGTTTATGCCAGAAATATAATTCTTTTACTTCATATTAACATGAATAAATATAATCTTCTTGTGATTCCTCGTTAAATGGCAAGTTTGTTACAAAATTTAGTTATTATCATATGGCCCTTTATGATATGTAAGCTTTTCTTATTTATACTAATTGGTGCAAAATCATGAAAAAGATCATTTATTGAAACGGGACCAGGTTTAATCAGTATATGTTGAGGCAACAGTCCAACTCTTTGAAGTATATTAGATACAATATAATGAGCAAGTAATCTGATTATTTAATTACACCGCGTTAGGCATGTAATCAATGCATACAATATTGCTTTCCTTTTTATGGGATTTGGAAGGATAAAAGAATATATGCATTAAGCATAGTATAAAATTTTGAACTTCCTCCGGTGCAGTAGCACAAATCTCAGCCATAATCTTACGAAGAGAGGGTGATCATGCACAAGCCCATGCTTCGTTCAATAGAGAAAAAAAGGAGACACTAGAATCCATTCATAAGCCATGGTGCGTACTTCGACGCTGGCCACAGGCCGACATGATTACGAGGATTACACCAGTCCCTTGCCCGATTGCCTAATCCACCACATCTTCTCCTTTTTGCCCACAAGGGATGTCATCAAAACTTGCATTTTGTCGAAAAGGTGGCGGTCCATTTGGACCACTATTTCAGATCTCAGGTTCGACTCTTTTTATGATAATTCGTTTGTGGACGGGGTTTTGACGCACTATGTGTCGTTTAAGGTGAGAAAGTTACACCTTGACATCATATCAAAGCGGGACTTCTGCCCCTCTACCACTGATTTATGGGTTCGCTTTGCGATTGATCATCAAGTTGAAGACCTTGTTCTCATAGTGAACATTTGTTGGAAGCATTACTGGTCTCCATTGCTTTATAATTGCTTTTCGTTGACTAAGCTATGCTTAAGAGGCTGCTGTTTCTCCTCTAGCGAAAGCGTGAGTTGGAGTTCGCTTAAGGCCTTGTCCATTGTAGGTGTTGGTGATGATGCGCTTCGGAAGATTTCCATGGGCAGCCCTGTTCTTGAATACTTGAATCTCATAAGATGCCAGGGTGTCAAAAGAATTCATCCGAGAAGTTTGAGAGAGTTGGTGATCGATGATGTTCCTGTCGTGGAATCCCCTTTGGAGATTTCGACTCCTCATTTGCCGTTGTTGCATTCGAGAGGGATTATTTTGAAGAGATGATAAAATTATTGAAGCATCTGTAGAAACATAAAGAATTTTAAAATTTTTCTGTAATTTCTGTATTTCAGCTTACGTTTACAAGGTTATAAGTACATATATATACAAAGAAAAGAATCAACCCTAATTGACCTACAAAACAGAGGAGATACATAGAAATAGGAAATATACATAGAAAGAGAATAAAACAATAAAAAGTTTCCTATTTTGGTTCTAGAAGACAGCTCACGCTAACACTCCCCCTCAAGCGGGTGAGAAGATGTCTTTGATACCCAGCTTGACAAGTGAGCTGTGAAAAGCTCGATTCGACTATGCCTTCGTAAGAACATGTCGCCAACCGATCTTGAGACCTAACGAATGGAAACTTTATCACCTTAGCATCCAAGTTCTGTTTGACAAAATGCCTATCCACCTCAACATGCTTAGTACGGTCATGTTGAACTGGATTGTGAGAAATTTCAATCGCAGCTTTATTATCACAAAATAGTCTCATCTCAGATTCAGGTGGAAAACCAAGTTCTGTCATCAACATTTTTAGCCATAATAGCTCGCATAGACCTTTAGCTACCCCTCGAAATTCTGCTTCAGCACTTGACAAGGCTACAACCTTTATGCTTCTTGCTCCTCCATGTTACCAAGTTTCCTCCCACAAACGTGAAATAGCCTGACGTAGACCTCTTATCAGAGATACTACCTGCCCAATCTGCATCCGTAAATCCTTCTACCTCAAGGTGACCGTTCTTTGCAAAGAACAACCCTTTTCCTGGAGTTGACTTCAAGTAGCGCAAAATCCAAAACACAGCATTCATATGTTCTTCACTAGGAGCATGCATAAATTGGCTCACAACCCCTACATCATATGCAATATCGGGATGAGTGAGTGATAAATAAATTAGTCGCCCTACTAACCTTTGGTATCTATCCTTATTGGTAGGCACTTGATCGGAAACTCTCCAAATTTGTGATTTTGAACTATAGGAGTGTCGGCAAGCTTACATTCCAACATTTCAACCTCAACTAATAAATCTAACACATATTTTATTTGAGACAAGAAAATACCTTCCTTCGACTTGGCTACTTCAATTCCCAAAAAATATTTCAGGCCTCCCAAATTTTTCATCTCAAACTCATTGGCTAACCGCCCTTGAAGGTCTGCAATTTCTTCAAGATCATCCCCTGCGATGATCATATCATCCACATATATGATCAATGCTGTCACTTTGTCTTGTCTACGCTTTAAGAATAACGTATGATCGAATTACTTTGAGTGTATCCATACCTCTTCATCGCTAAGCTAAACCGACCAAACCACGCATGAGTTGATTGTTTTAACCCATATAATGATCGTTGAAGTTTGCCCACCACATTTGATTGATCAGCACATGCATACCTAGGTGGGACTTCCATGTAGATTTCTTCCTCTAGATCTCCATGAAGAAACGCGTTCTTCACATCAAATTGGTGCAAAGGCCAATTTAGGTTCGCAGACAAGTGACATCAAAACTCAGATGCGGTATTCAACTACTTGAACCGAGAGAATGTTGCTTGGTAGTCCACACCATAGGTCCGGGTATATCCCTTTGCTACCAGTCGTGCCTTGTACCTCTCAACTAACCCATCCGCATTGTATTTGACAATGAAGACCCACTTGCACCCTTAACGCCTTCTTCCCCTCGCAACTCTACCAATCTCGGTCTTATTTTTCTACAAGGTTTCCATCTCCTCTTTCATTGCTTGAGCCCACTTAGGATCCCTCAAGGCTTCTTGTACTCCACTAGGAACTTGAATTGCGGAGACATTGGCCACAAATGCCTTCAAGTGTTCTAACAATCTCCTTGTGGAAACATAATCGGTGAATCGGGTACTTTGACCTTCATTCCTGCATATCTGGTGAGTACCTATTAGGAGCCTTGCCTCGATTGTGTCTGTCGGGCAATTTATAACCAATAACCCTCATCAGTATCATCAAGAGAATTATGTGTGATAGGAGAGCTTACCTCGGGAGTATCCTCGGGAGAATGATCGGGTACTAAAGAGGGGATATTTTGAGGAAGAGAGGATTGCTCTTGGGATTGTTCTTGTGTCTCTTGTAACAAAA